>UELW01000500.1:3619416-3707435 GCA_900490495.1 Danionella dracula
GAGACTCTTGAGCTTCAGGGACATGGCCGCAATCTCTGGGTCCTGACTTTCATACATCTTTACCAACCGTGCGAACTTGAGAACTCCTAAGAGGAGAAAAAACACCAATGTATTTACCAGTTCAATATCTGAAATTGAAAATCATCGTGTGATTTCAGCCAAAAAGGCCAATTAAAGGCAAGATGACTTCAGACAACAATTTACTAATACGCAGGGCATAGCACGTTTACTCGTATAACAAATTAACCCAGTAATCACAATGAGCACAAATGAAAACTAAATTCACATCGCTAATGGACAAGGTAAATGGAGTTGGTAATCCTGTAACTTGAAGGTTTGACGGTTCGATCCCCACTGCTGAACGATCGTGGAAAATAATCGAATTGCAATTTCTGCATTGAAAATAGAAAATATTGCGATTGTGATTTAGAATTTTTTTTTTTCTCCTCTGTATTTTTCATCAGTGATCCCTTATGTATAGAAAATTAAATTATATTTAGATTACACGTACATGTAAAGCAAGAATTAAAGCAATTAACCAAAATAAACAAACATAACCTTGCAGTAAATATTAATATCAAAGTCAGTAATAATTAAGGCACACAAATGTAAGTGTAGATTGAAAGAACAACATGAAGAGAAGACATTATCAATTATTATGACTGACAAGTATTGCATGGTCTATGTTTCCGGACTGACTAAATTAATAATAAATACTATTATTACAAAAAAGTAAAACATATTTTAGTAGTAGTGTTTTTTTTTTTTAATTATGTCGAAGTACAAAATAAACATTCCAGCCATTGTGATCTTGCTGTATGGTTCTCAGTTAGTTGCAGTTTTTTTTTGCAAGGAAAACCATAATATTCACTAAAATTCCTTCAGTCCTAAAAAGGTGTTCGCTCCTCTCAACCTGTTGGCAATATCTTTGTGATCATCTGAGAAATAAGCAGTTTGAAGGCAGTGAGCCTCGAGCTCAAGCTCTTCTGTTATTAAATGAGATTTTGGTAGGACTCCTCTGTACGTCTATCACTGTCTGTGTTAGCAGCGAAAACGCAGCTGTTTTAACCTCAGCAAAGACTCTGTATGGGGCTGTAGCTGAAGTATAATACTAAAATATGTGCGGGACAGCGCCCACCATTAGAGTTTATCAAAGCAGTAAATGCACGTTTGGTGACTGTACTAACATTTTGTCTTTGGCGAGGCAGTTATTTCCATGTGATGCTTTGAAGTGCGCTCACACGGAATAACGCTTTCAAACATTTCAGCAAGTGATTTCTGTCTGATGGTGTTTGGCTTATTTGTTCCTTGTATTGGTGGTATATATTTATATATCATACAGCACAGTATGGTGTTTTTAATATGCTGGATAAGGTTCATTTTATTACTCTGTGAGGTACCGTTAGTAACTTAGGCTGTGGAGTATCTTCCCTTTTAAAGGCGTAATAATTCCATACAAGAATGTAATGCTCCTCTTTGGCACCAAACCATTTCTTCCAATATCAGAAGCTGAATGCCAATAAAAATGTGGATTAACACGTGTCGCACAACTTTCTTCTACCGTCTGTGAAGCTTTTCTAACGCATGCTACGTGACCAAGTATGATCTCAGTCTGAGATTTGGTAACCATATTGCCAAATCGCAATAAAATTTCAAATGCATATAATCGTTCAACCCAATTAACCTAAAAAAGTGTCGCCAAAACTCCCAGTCTCCTATAGAGAAAGTTCTCTTCTCACACTTCAAACAGATCTCCTTTAAAGTACTTCCACATTGTACTAAGATAAAAATCCAAAAGTGCTCCTGAGCTGGTTATGTTCATACTCAAGCCTGACTTATACTTCTGCGTCAGCTCGACTAATCGCTCTCTGCGGAAGCTCCGCACGCACCTGTATGTAAATAAAGCATTTATAGTTGTGTGCTCCGACTGCGCTGCCTACGCTCTGATCATTACTGGTTTGAAAAGAGAGCCAACTGCTAGCAAACTAAACACAACACAGATGTTGACAAAAGACCGGTTTTATTCACCTCATAAATCGTATATATATATATATATATATATATATATAAGCTTCTTACATACGTAGAAGCTCTGTCTCTAAACAGATCAATATCACACATGCTACTTCTAGCTAGCTAAAATTCAGCACAGAAAACAAAGGAAGGTTATTTACTTCATCGTCTAAGTTTTATTTCATAATCCAGCGTTTAACACAGAGAGCAAGTCCAGAAAGAGAGAGGGCTGCTCCGCTTCGTCAAATCACAGAGCTTGGAAGTTGGATAAATGGAGTCATAAAAAATTGTTTTAACCGGGTGATTTCAACTACATCTGGTGGCTGAAGAAAAATCTTATTAATTATTTTTTAGACGGGGCAGTATTAGTAAACTGCACTTGGGAGCGAACCAGTACACTTTATATAACTTTTGCTGCTGGTTAAAAATGCAAAAGCTCATTTATTAAAAACTCATATCTATAATCATATGACTCTTCTGTTTTATCCTACTTGTATTGTCATTAGAGTTTATGGGTTTACTTTTTATTTGAGTTTTTAAAGCCATCAATAGGTTAGTTCTTATCTGTGTGTGCTTATAAAATAATACATGACAGTCAGCTTCTCGTCACCATGCCAAAAAAGTATTGAAAGCAATTTGGGGAGCTTTTTTTAATTTAGTGCAGTTTGTAAACTCTGGAACACCTTCCTGGATCTGAGGACTATTATATGCAACATGAATACGTGCGGACAAATATTCTTGTGTGTGGTTGACTTGTTATGTTCTCTTGTTTGGCCTTTTCAAATTTTGTTTAAATAAGTATTTCACTGCATACCAATATAAAGCAATTTGAGCCAACCATCGAGTGTACAGTTAAACTTATTTAGATTTCTATTGATAAACAATGCATTGGATATTAGAAGCTACAATCCTAAAGTGCGATTCAAGCTCAGTGTCCTCGTTGAATCCGTCCCACCTTCTCCTTCGTTGTTGAAGCCGTAGACCTTGATGACTTCCTGCTGGATCTGAGTGGCCACAGGGAGCACCAGTTGCAGCATCTTGCCCATGTCATTGCAGGCACTCTCTCGGGCCTCCTCCATGCGAGCCGAGTTCTCAGGTAAGGAGAAGGCTTGTATTACCTCACTGAGAACACCTTAAAGAAAATCATATTTCAAGTTGTATTATTTCCCCAAACAGCAGAAATGAAAAACTGTAATTAACCAACTCCAGTTGGCCCCAAAGAAGTACAACATGTTTATTGGCTGACACTTATAGTGGTTTTACTTTACAACTTCTCTCAAGCCTCAATATGTCCTCGAATAAGTTATGATTTAAAAAACATCATACTTTAATATTTTTAAAGGATGCTACTTTTTAGTTATACTTCTTAAACTATAGACATAAAACATTGCTATTTGTTTAATTGTTAACCTTTTCAAAGGTGGGAATGTTTGCAAAACACCCTAAACGGTGCAGCCATAGAGCTGGGTGATTTAGCCAAAAAATATATCACAATAATTTTTTACATGTCAGTCGATATAGATAATCATCACGATATTGTCAAATCTTTATTTCTGGTAAAAATAAAAGCTATTTTTTGCTCTGGAGTGAAAGTAAATGATTAAAGTAAACTATGTTTTATTGTCAAACAGTTTATGGAAAATGTATTGTATAATTAAATATAAATATATAAACAAATTTACATACATACATACATAGAGAGAGAAAGAGAGAGAGAGAGAGACTTTGTCGCTAGATTTAGCAACGTTTCAGACCATCTAGTGACTTTTTCTGCTGTCACTGGTGACTTTTTTCGTTCTGGCTGACACGCTCTTTGGACGGAGGAACATGGCTGAGATGTCTGTGCTGTGCCTTTCTGTCACTCACTGTCTTCGCCCTCACCCTGGCCTGCTCCTTTGTCAATGCCATTCCCTTTAATAGTGATGTGTCATTCATGAACAATTCGTTCTTTTTGAACGACTCTTTAATGTGACTCCGTAGGAACGAATCGTGTCCGAGAGGGATTCGTTCAGTGGCGCATGCGCAACATTCTTCTGGTTTTCTGAGCGTAACGCGCTCGTCATTAATGATGAGAGAACGAAAGGAGCCAAGGGACTCGAAAAAGATCTCATCTTTTCTGTTTCCGGTTCAAAATGCATTTGGTTAATATTAGGGAGCGTCACGTGACAGAAGAACGAAAGGAGCCGGAGGACTCGGGGAAAGAACAAATCTTTTAGGTTTCTGGCTCATATTGTGTTGGTTAATATTAGGGAGCGTCATGTGGCAGAAGGCCTGAACTGAACTCGTTACCATCAGAGAGAAGAAATGTGAGGAATGAATGAGACTTTAACCTAAACACAGATCAGAGCTGAGCTGAATCAGACTAAAAGACCCAGGTAGGCTTAATTAAAATATCTTTTTTTCTCTTCTAGCATTATAGTTTGTCTTATTTGTAGTGCGATTCGCATTTGTTTATATAATAAATGTGTTAGGGAAGAATCACACAACATTTTATTTATAGAAATATGTAAGCCTACATTATGGAAATGTAATCTTCATATTTTATAATAAAACGTTTTTAATGTCGTTAAATGTCTTCTTTTTCAGGGACATGTTTTATTACATAGAGACACGAATAAAATGGATATTAGACCAAGTTAGATCTGTGATTTACAAAACATACATTTTATCTAAAATAATCATACCGCTCCTTTGGAAACTAAAGCAATGGGATACCTTCTGCTAAGCCATATTGCTAAGTCCTAACTGCAATCATCAAATTATGTGAAGTGAATGTGTGTATGCAAGGGTTTCTCACCCCTAGCTTGCTCTATGCTGAGCGTGGGCTGCTGTGTTGGGGCAGAGGCCATTGCTGCCAGCTTCACACAGGAGATTCACCACACAGTTCTGCAACATAGAACAACAACTTATTTACGCAAGCTTTACCCAACGAGGAACAATCTCTACCGTTCTCTGACTGCTTATCAATGATACTTGTTGAGGGGTATAAGAGCTGTCAGTAAACACTATTTCACACACTACTCTCTATCGTCTTCTAAAGAGAGACCAGGGGCCTGTACCATGAAGCCGGATTGACAGGTTAACCAGCTAAATTTAGGATTAGTTTGCACCAATCCTGGATTTTGGATACTATGAAACGATCAAGGATTTAATCAATCTTTGTCACCCCGGTTACTTACACCAGATGGCTAAACCAGCTCCAGAGCAGGCTATGTTCAGGATTAGAGATCGCAAGCTTACATTCGTCCAATCAGAGGTTATAAAAGGAACGTTTAAGTGACGTAATACTAGCGTCTATAACAACGGGTTCACATTTACTTCCCGATCCTGTGTGCAAATTGTTAAATGAGCACTTAATTTCCTGACACATATTTGCATAAAAGATAAAGGTTCTATGTGGAAGAAACAGCTTATATTTGCAAGCTTCTTCGCGCATACAAAATGTGACAGGTAGAAGTCCGTACCACCCTTACTGTACTACACTGCTCCAGACCTTCATTTTTATCTGCTTCCATGATCATTTTGCGTTGAGGTTACATCTTCCAAAAAAAGAAAAACAATTATATAGACCTTTTAAATGTAAATATACATTTGTTGAAAAACAAGCATTTAATTTACAACCATAAACACGTTAGCATGACTTAAAACATTAAAACGTATTGAATTAATACGGCAAAAAATATGCTATTATCAAACGCATATCACGCATGACATTCAATATTACATTAAACAGAATGTGCTTATTTTACATTGTTTTCATGAAATCAGCAATTTTCTGACAGCAATCTCGTCTGGCTTTGCCAGCCAGAGCATTACTACGACACAAACATATATGTAAAATATAAAATACGCATCATATTTTCTAACTTTAATTCTTGCACCTCCACCACAGTGAAAAAACTATTTGGCTCTATCCATGTTCTTCATGATTGGTTGTTCAGTGCCAACGTCAGTCTTTTACGTGCACGCACCCGTGAACCAATCAGAGCTTCAGGATCAAATCATGACTCGACAAAGAGAGTTGATGAGCTCTTCATGGTATCGATTAACCCTGATTGCAACGATTAGGTGAGTTTGTTTGCAACGAATACTGAGTTTGTTAAACCACGTTCATGGTACAGGCCCCAGAAGAAGAAAAAAAAATCTATGATTTACACTAAATCTAAATGACCATGCGTATTATGAAATATGTGAGTCAATATCATTTGTCTAGTTTTAATCAAAGCTAAAATACAGACACGTAATTAAAAATAAATCTTTAGCAACACAAAGAAATTATTGAGACATTAGCGCTCAGAAAACTGCAACACTATCAAATATACAATAGTTAACGTAAATAAAAACCACACACATAAGATTCCATGTGATGATGTACACTCGGGTCTTGTGAAAAAGGTTTATCAATTCATACAGCAAAAGATGTCAATTCATTATGAGTAGTTGTGGCATTAGTGCAACATTTCATTTGCACACACATGGAATTCTAGAATCATTTTATCTTGATAATAGACTTTTTCACATGTTCTTGTTTTTCAATCCTGTGGCAAAAGTTTCAATGCTTTTGTTAAAATTAACATTATTCTAGTTGACCAGCTTTTAAATGATAAACCTTTTCTCTTAACCTAAGAAGCCTTTTTAGCACACTTTAATTTACTGTCCCTCCCAAAGAATGCTCTAGTATTCGATGGTTTTCCTGAGTCAGGCCTAACTTTAAAGAGGGTGATCAACCCTTGTTTTTTGACCCCACAGAATATTTTTGGGGAAAACATGTTTTAACATAAGAGTTAAAAACAAAAATTTATCTATTTATGTCTTAACGTCTTTCCCTTACCATGATATGATACTGGAACAGCCTTTTCTAGGATATTCCTTGAGGAAAAGTCTGGTCCCATACATGAGTAGCAACAAAATTAGATCTCCTTTAAAAGAATTCAGATATTACCCTTCTAAGCACCATTTAACCAATACTATTAACATATTTTGAACTAATTTAAATATTTGGAAAAATGTTTAATTCCTTTATCACTTTCAGATTCCTTACTTCTTCATTTTAAGCAGAAATGCATACTGTTTGGTATCAATAATTTAAAAAACATATATAAATCTTATCAGGTTAATTTTAGTTTAATAAGGGCAAAATGTAATGTCCGGTAAACCAAATTCTCCAACCGCAACCACTTTTCTTAATTCTATATAGGGACACAATGCCATATCAATACTAACTCTAAAAGTGACAATAAGAAAGTATTAAAACGTAATAACAGCTGCATTTTATTCAACGCTTTTATATGAAACCTCTCACTGTTCCCCCTTTGTGTGTTTTTTTTAGCCCAGTTAAGTGAAGTGATCTTTGGATTAGTGCTGTTTTAATGCTAATGTAATATATGAAATACTCTGGCAAGTGCTTTTAAAGAGGTATAACCGATTCACTGCATGAACATCCGGTCGGTACAGTCATGAAAAAGGTCCGGTTTGTGTCAAGATTGATTCCCCTTTCATAAATGTACGTTTTCAGTACTCCAATCATAATTTTTACGAATCACACTGGAAATTAAGTTACACATACTTACAGAAATACGTACAGAAAGCTGATATCAGAGGACACCGCGATAAACCCACCGCCTCTGACTTAACGTCACCAGGCGGTTTTAACGTTACGTTTTTCCTTATTACGATGGAATATTTGACAGAACACCAGATGTATCCCCTCTTACAGCGTTGCTGGGGAGAAAGTGCGTTACTGTTCGAAATTGTACCCAACAACTTACTTTTTTACGCCCGCACGGTCGCGTACGCCGTCTTTTATTAACCGAATGCCTTCTTCTTCTGCTTTTGTTTATTTTTTGGGAGGTTTGCAATCTTACTTTTGTGCGTTACTGCCATCTGCTGAGTTCTTTTGTCAGGATGTAGATGAAACAAAGGTTTGTTATTACTATTATTTTATCTAATTTGTTCAATGATGTTTGCTGGTTTCTATGACATATTCTTATAGTTTTTACATTTACAATTACATTTATGCATTTGGCAGATGCTTTTGTCATAATGGAAATTGTAACACTTGATCAATAGACTATAGCAGAAAGAAAATAAAGGAAGAAAATAAAGATAAAAAAAGTTTTTTTTTTATAGTAGGTGTTCCCTGAAGAGAAGAGTTTTCAGTTGCTTTCTGAAAGCTGTTAGTGCTGCTGCTTTCCTGACTGGATCAGGAGTTTGTTCCACCAACCAGGGACAGTGAGAGAGAAGGTTCTGCTGAGAGATCTTCTGCCCTTGTGGGACGGAACCAGGAGTCTCTGTTCCTTCACTGAGCGCTAGCTTCTGGAGGGCATGTAGGAGCTCATGGAGATAAACAGGGGCTGATTTGGAGATAGTTTTGTACGCCAACATTCATTCATCTTCATGTCGGCTTAATTCCCTTTAGGTGTCGCCACAGCGGAATGAACCGCCAACTCTCTGGCATATGTTTTACGCAGCCCATGCCCTTCCCACCGCAACCCATCGCTGGGAAACATTCACACACACATTCACACTTTAACACTATGAACAATCGGTCTTACTCAATTCACTTATACCGCATGTCTTTGGACTTGTGGGGAAACCGGAGCACCCGGAGAAAACCTGAGCAAACTCCACACAGAAATGCCACCTGCCCCAGCCGAGCCTAGAACCAGCGACCTTCTTGCTGTGAGACAACCATGGTACCCACTGCACCACCGTGATGCCTGTACAGAGATTTTAGTTTAGTTAAGGTTTATAATATGCCTTAGTCAAAGACAGATCTGTTTGATCTCAAATATATTTTCTGAGAGCTATCATACTTGCTCCCGATTCAATTCCTGCCAAACACCTCAAGACAGATCAATTTTAGCAGTGTATCAAATATGATCCCTAAAACCTTAAAAGTATTTTAAGACTTTCTCATATATTTTTAAGGGTGCATGACTGTTGATGTTTTTTCTTCTTCATTTTTTCCTTTAAAAAAAAAACTTTGGGTTTTTCTATTCTCAATTCACCAATATCAACAGCTTCCTGTACGCTCTTTGATGTGTGTTCCAGATTCAATATGATCTAAATCATTTCAATATGATCTAAATCCACGATAGTTTGCAACACCACAAAAGTAGTGTTACGGCTCCAGCCGTTTTATAGCATCTTCCTTGTTTTGTTCTTCACCTGTTTGTGCTGGAGTTGAGAAGGAACGCGTCGCTACCTGTCTGCCTGCCAGGGAGGGCTCTGTGGAGTACCCTTAGTCTCTGTCCCTGGAGTGTGGATTTGTGTTTGATTGTTTTACACATTGTGACACCATTTTGTTAATTAAAGCACATTTGATTTGTCAAAAAGTTATTATTTGTGTCCTGTTGTTTAACAGTAATCATGAAAATATCATATGAGCACTCCAGACCAGTAGGTGGCGGTAACCAGTTGGTTCACCTTTGCCAAACCCCCATTAAACACAAGAAGAAGAAGACGACGAAGAAGAAGAAAAAGTAAACAACTCGAGACGCCAATCAAGTCAGGTTAATGCCTACATGTGAATGACTTCTTGTGGGTTTAGTACATCGTTCTGCTGCAAGGTAAGAGATGGAGCGGAGGCTGGCAGATTTCAGAGCACGAAGAAATGAGAAGTCTGGTTGCTCAGAACCGGCCACAGAGTGTTTGATCCAGGGAAAGGTTCCAGCAAAAGTAAACACAATTGAAGTGGAATCTCTGGAAATTTCAATCAGAGAAGAACCCGAGCAGGAAGTAAACGCTGGCTGCCTGACCAGAAACATGAACAAGGTGCGTTACCTATAGTCATTTCCCCTTTTTGTCACACTGAAACATCTTCTGCTGTTATGAAGAAAATATTCTAAAACAAGCTTGGTGGTAAAAAGGCAAGTTCATATTTGTATGAACTATTCATATTTGCTGAATCCAGCTTCTTATTCGCGTTCATGTTAGGGACCGAAGGATTGTTACGAACTCGCCTTCATCCAAGTGAATAGGTTCAAGCATGAAAGCAAGGTACACAAGTTGCTTTGCGGAGGAAGCGAGGGAGGGTCTGCGCTCACATTTAGGGGTGTGGTCCTGGTCAAAACAATCTCCTGAATAGAATGGGAAAGAAAGGTAATTTAAGCAATTTTGAGCGTGGCATGGTTGTTAGTGCCAGACGGCAACAATCTGCTCAGTTACTGGGATTTTTACGCACAACCATTTCTAGGGTTTACAAAGAATGGTGTGAAAAGGGAGAAACATCCAGTATGTGGCAGTCCTGTGGGCGAAAATGCCTTGTTTATGCTCGAGGTCTGAGGAGAATGGGCCGACTGATTCAAGCTGATAGAAGAGCAACTTTGACTGAAATAACCACTCGTTACAACCGAGGTACGCAGCAAAGCATTTGTGAAGCCACAACACGCACAACCTTGAGGCGGATGGGCTACAACAGCAGACCCCTCCGGGTACCACTCATCTACACTACAAAAAAAGAGGCTACAATTTCCACGAGCTCACCAAAATGGAGTTGAAGACTGGAAAAATGTGGCCTGGTTTGATGAGTCTCAATTTCTGTTGAGACATTCAAATGGTAGATTCAGAATTTGGCATAAACAGAATGAGAACATGGATCCTTCATGCCTTGTTACCACTGTGCAGGCTGGTGGTGGTGGTGTAATGATGTGGGGGATGTTTTCTTGGCACACTTTAGGCCCTTTAGTGCCAGTTGGGCAACGTTTCACTGCCACTGTCAATCTGAGCATTGATTCTGACCATGTCCATCCCTTTATGACCACCATGTACCATCCTCTGATGGCTACATCCAGATAATGCACCATGTTACAAAGCTCAAATCATTTCAAATTGGTTTCTTGAACCAATGAGTTCACTGTACTAAAATGGCCCCCACAGTCCCCAGATCTTATCCCAATAGAAGATCTTTAGGATGTGGTGGAACGGGAGCTTCATGCCCTGGATGTGCATCCCACAATCAATTGCAAGATGCTATCCTATCAATATGGGTCAACATTTCTAAAGAATGCTTTCAGCACCTTGTTGAATCAATGGTTGAATCAATGTTGTAACAAATTGCATATTGTCTCTCCCTAATGTAAGTCGCTTTGGACAAAAGCATCTGCCAAATGCATAAATGTAAATGTAAATGCAATGGTGTGTAGAGTTAAGGCAACTCTGAAGGTGAAAGGGGGTCAAACATCGTATTAGTATGGTGCTCCTAATAATCCTTTAGGTGAGTGAGTGTGTGTTTGTGTGTGTGTGTATATAAATACACACACACACACACACACACACACACACACACACACACACACACACACACATTAGGGATGCACCGAATATTCGGCCACCGAAAATGGCCCAAAAGTGCATTTTCGGTTTTTTGTCCGATAGAGTTTTTCCACCGAAACAACACGGCCGAAACAGTGATGACACAATCACTGCCTGCACGTGCTTGTCGGAAGTAACGGTTCCAGCAAGACGTGAGTACGCGGTGTAACAGCATTTATTACATGTTGCAAAGCCTCTTTGACCAGAAGCGAGTCTTGGCTGCAGATAGCGCAGATCACGAGCTCCACGACATTCAGTGCACACCTCTAATAGAGAACATTCTCTCTTATTGCAGTTAACTACAGAGAGCAGCTCCTCTGATGCAGCTGTAGCTGACGTTATTCCTTTAATCGCAGCACTAAAGCTTGTCTTAAGCAAAAAGTTTGAGACAGAACACGGAGTGAAAGCAATGAAAAGTTCACTCTTAGAGTCTGTCAGCACACGTTTCACTGAGATCTATTTGGATCCTCTGCACTTCATCGCGACTGCTTAAACCGCGTTATAAAGATCATTACTTGTTTGCGGAAATACAGCTGTGCACAAGAAATGATTCAGAATGCGGTGAATGCGGAGAACCTGCAGAGATACGGAGAGGGAGAAGGCCTTTACATTATTATTAAACGTAAGCATGAATGCAGTAAATTAAACATTTAAGTTTGAATTTAATTTTTACAAATGTAGAATAATGTTTATAATTTGTAATTGATTTATTCTTTGAAACTTCATTATCTAATTTTATATTATATTAAATATTATATAATTTTATTATAATTTATGTAATGGAAATGCCTTGATTTGAGTAAGGATAGTAAACAGTCGTAGCATAAATGCAATGGTACCAATAATTGGCAAAATTTATTTCGTTGTTTCGGTTTTCGGCCTTGGTTTTCTTTTTTACATCTCTCTGTCCGAGACTTTTTCGAGCCGGAAATGTGAGATGGGAATCTAGATTTCCTATCTTGTGAGGTTTAGGGCTGTGACAGAGTAGCAAAAAAGCAATTCACAGTTATAAAAGCAAAACAATAAGTGAAAATACACAATTACAAATCTAAAAATAAAATAATTCAGAAACACTCAAGCAAAAATAACAATTCAGAAAACACACTTTCAAATTAAAAACCAATTAGCTTTCTTGTCACAATAAAAGTTTAAAAAACAATACATAAACACAATATTTACCTGCAAATGTTTTGTAATTGTAGGAGAGATGCCTTTCTTTTTTGGGCAATACATATGGACACAGGATGCAGCGGCTGGCCTCGCACCTGACCCTGCTGAAAGTGCTGCTCTGGCTCGTCCTGCTGGGACTGTTTGTGGAGCTAGAGTTTGGCCTGCCATTTTTTCTTGTATCATTGTTCTACTGGCTCTACGAAGGCCTTCGAAGCCCCAAATCCAGGCAGCCAGGAGAAATGAGTGCGTATTCTGTCTTCAACCCTGACTGCCAGCCTATTCTGGGAACTTTATCTGCCGAGCAGCTGGAAGGAGAGATGGGATACAGACCTTTGACTAACAGATGAAAGAACAACCACGGCCTGCCAGAGAACTGAAAAACAGAAAACAGAAGCTCTACTGGCTGCCAGGGCCTCACATAGCTATCTGATTTATGAAAAGCATATTGCTGCTAAAACGAATACATTTTTATTATCAATAATATTGCCTCTTATTTGAACTGTAGCTGAACAGGAAGGTCAATATGCAGTGGTGGTACTTGGTGAAGAAAGTTTGAGAGAACCACTGATCTAAACCGTCACTGGTTGCTGCAGTCCATTTCAAAAGAGTTCTCTCGTTTCCATTGTTCTAGCATTGACTCTGCTCATTAGTTTAGGATTACATTCAACATTTAAGGCAAATTTAATATAAATTTTTTTTTGTCTGATTTAGTCTTTGACTTGTCTAAGTTATTTGTCGTAAAGTCTCCGTCCATTAATAAGTCAGTAGTCTCTCTATCCCCTTTGAACATTTTTATAATGTAAAGTCATTTTACTATGTTCTCATAACAATTATACCGTATAACTAAATGTATTTACATTGGCCTTTCTTCATCCATTAAACCTAATAAAATCCTATTTGTGCATGTTACTTTTGGAAATTGTTTTTCTTTAAGGAAACCTATTGTTTAGTGTCTACTAATATTTGTGTGAACATATTAATATTTTTCATGTTATGTTGTAAATTTTTTCTATGTTGTCTAAAATGTCTCAGTTATTTTATAATTTCATCTTTTAATCCTCTTTAACTTTTTTCTATGAAGTTTCTCTTTCTTAATTTTCGATCATTTAAAGTTTGACTCAGTATTTTGTATAATTTTTTACAGTTAGGCATAGGCTACCTTTGCCTACCTTTTCTTTTCTTTTTTTAAGAAAAAACTTAGAACCTAGAGGACAACCAGAGTCTTGGTAAAACGTTCAATTTATGTTTAATGCCAAACAATATTGAAAAGGTAAAGAATTGGACGTGAAACAATGACCTGTGCAAAGTTCATTCAGACAGAGCGGTCTCATCAGGGTTCTGAGGAAAGAGTGACAGAATAAATAAAAACAGAAATTTCTAACTAATGGAAGGAATATAATCTTCAATGTTGAATGATAATTATCATGTTTTATAATTCATTACAATTACTGAACATTTTTAAATGTTTTTCAATACTTTTTTTTTATCTATTGTGGTTTGTTAATAGTATAAAAACATGAATCTATTAAATCACGTTAGTAAAAAAAAAAATACTTTTAGTCCTTTAAACTTTGTTAAAATGTTGGACTTTTGAGGCGTCCATTGCATGTTCAAAATGACCAAGAGACAGATTGCCAACTGATCTAGTCTTAATGAAGACTTCAGCAGAGAAAATCAACAGTGGTTACAACGCGCTGGAGAAGATCCCAAAAATCATCTTCTGAAGTTACATTCAAATTTCCTTTCCTTTTGTACCCAAATTGTATACTTTTCTCATTGCGTCAGCCAGGAGCTGGTTTCCATGGAAACGAAACCAGATGCCCCTTTCTCAAGGTAAGACAGTGGGAAGCAGGCGTGAGAAGGCCGGCCCGGCTTCCGATAAGGTTTTGCCCTTGGCTGCTGGAACAGCTCGTCTCTCCCCCTAGCCAGAAACACATCCTCCTACAATTCCTCTCTTATTCAACTCATCAGTTTTTAGCAGTTTTATCTTAAAGAATAAGAAAGTTAATTAATAAAATAAGTACTTAATAATATAAAAAGGTAGAATAAACTATAAATCCCACAAAAACCAAAAAAGTATAACCAAATTAATCATGATTTAGGTTAAATGACAAAATACCTCAATAAAATACGGTTTAGCTTTCATCAGAGCTGTTATCATACAGAGTCTCTAAAAGCATCACTGGCCTCTGAGTCTTAAGCTCTTATGGAACGGTTTACCCAAAATGTCCTTAACATACATAGTTTACAAACTTTTTCCCCTTTTTAGTCTTTGATGTAGTTTTAGTTTTATCTTCCATATTCAAGAAAAAGTTCTGTGTTCGCGGCAATGTATCATGTGAATATAGGACTTTTTGTAAGTGTCTGATCTCTAGAACACTATCTCCATGCATTAGCTCACACTTACTCTCAGAAGAGCGCAGACTCCAGTCTCTACATAGACAGCTCACACACGCTCTATATCAGTGATGACAAACCGCTGAAGCTGCTATGGTTCTGTGTGTTCTCTCACACTGCTTACACACACTCTCAGCGGAGTGGTGCGAGGACCATGTGCTTGTGCATGCAGAAACCCCACCCGCCATGGACAGCACATTCGTTCACATCTCAGAACTTGCAACATTTAGGAAACGTTTCAAACATACATCTGGGATCAGTGCTACATTTAGATGAAAAAATGGACCATAAAAGCTATCATAGCTTGAGATTAAGACAGTATCCATGTCCCTTCTTTAGGACTGTCATTACATAAACATTCTTGGTGATACCCAACAAGTTCAGACATTTTGGACAAACTATATAGCAAACTCCTTCACCAAACCCCTCTGCTCCTTGACCAAACCCATATTACTTTTTACCTGATATGTTAGAAAAAAAGCATAACTTTAAAGTAAATGTAGACTTTACATTAAGAAAAGCATAGGTCCATTATTACACTTTGCTCTTGCTGTACAGTTCTAACATTAACAATTATCCAGTAAAAAGTAATTGGCAAAAGCAGAAGGGTATGGTCAAGGAGTTGCTTTATAGAGAGTTTGTCCAAAATGCCTCTACTTGTTGAGAGTTTGTCCAAAATGCCTCTGTTTGTTGAGGACTTGTCCAAAATGCCTCTACTTGTTGAGGACTTGTCCAAAATGCCTCTACTTGTTGAGAGTTTGTCCAAAATGCCTCTACTTGTTGAGAGTTTGTCCAAAATGCCTCTACTTGTTGAGAGTTTGTCCAAAATGCCTCTACTTGTTGAGAGTTTGTCCAAAATGCCTCTAATTGTTGAGAGTTTGTCCAAAATGCCTCTAATTGTTGAGAGTTTGTCCAAAATGCCTCTATTTGTTGAGAGTTTGTCCAAAATGCCTCTACTTGTTGAGAGTTTGTCCAAAATGCCTCTACTTGTTGAGGACTTGTCCAAAATGCCTCTACTTGTTGAGGACTTGTCCAAAATGCCTCTACTTGTTAAGAGTTTGTCCAAAATGCCTCTACTTGTTGAGGACTTGTCCAAAATGCCTCTACTTGTTGAGAGTTTGTCCAAAATGCCTCTACTTGTTGAGGACTTGTCCAAAATGCCTCTAATTGTTGAGAGTTTGTCCAAAATGCCTCTAATTGTTGAGAGTTTGTCCAAAATGCCTCTAATTGTTGAGAGTTTGTCCAAAATGCCTCTAATTGTTGAGAGTTTGTCCAAAATGCCTCTATTTGTTGAGAGTTTGTCCAAAATGCCTCTACTTGTTGAGGACTTGTCCAAAATGCCTCTACTTGTTGAGGACTTGTCCAAAATGCCTCTACTTGTTGAGGACTTGTCCAAAATGCCTCTACTTGTTGAGAGTTTGTCCAAAATGCCTCTACTTGTTGAGGACTTGTCCAAAATGCCTCTACTTGTTGAGAGTTTGTCCAAAATGCCTCTACTTGTTGAGAGTTTGTCCAAAATGCCTCTACTTGTTGAGAGTTTGTCTAAAATGCCTCTACTTGTTGAGAGTTTGTCCAAAATGCCTCTACTTGTTGAGGACTTGTCCAAAATGCCTCTACTTGTTGGGTGTCACCAATAATGTTTGTGTCCGTTTTGTCATCCAAAATGTGTCGCAGATCCCAGTTGTATGTTTGAAAGCCTTTAAGCCTTTTAAGCGTCCTGATCATTGCCCGAAGATGGTGTTCAGGGAACACTCGCAAATAGTCATATTCTCTCCTAACATATTGTCATCGTGAACATAGAACTTTCCAGAACATTCCTAGATCAAAGGAAACTACATCAAAGGATGATAACATAAAAGGTTCATCGTAAACTTTCAACCCCCAAAGTCTCCAGAATACATCAAAGGGGTCATATAAAGTTCATCATAAGTTTTCAACCCGGAAGTTTCCAGGATGCATCAATCCTGATCCCGATCCCCAAGAATCAAAGGACTCAATGACTACAGACCAGTGGCTCTCACATCTGTTGTCATGAAGTCCTTTAAAAGACTGGTGTTGGCTTACTTGAAGGACATCACTGGACCGCTACTGGACTTCCTGCAGTTTGCCTACCGATCCAATCGGTCTGTGGATGATGCAGTCAACATGGGGATGCACTACACCCCTGCAACATCTGGACAAACCAGCGGGCACCATCTGGACACCATCATCTTATTACTCCTCCGGAATAAACTCCACCAGCTCTCAGTTCTATCTGTGAGTGGGTCACCACCTAACAAGTAGACAACAACTAGTGAGGCTGGGGAAATTTACCCCCCAGGGTTGTGTTCTCTCCCCACTACTCTTCTTCCTCTACACCGATAACTGCCCCTCCCAAGACTCCGGTGAAGTTTCTCTGACGACACCACTGTCATCTGCATACAGACAGGAAGAGCACCAAGAACAACCTGGAGCTCAACCTGCTGCCCACCAAGACTATTACCTCTTCCAGCTCTTACCCTCTGGCTGGTGCTTCAGAGCCTCAAACACTAGTATAGCCCGGCTCAAACGCAGCTTTTTCCCTGAGGCCATTCAGCTCCTGAACCCATAACTTTCCCCACCAACACTCTCATATGTCCTTGAAATATTGTTATTTGCTTTAAATACATTTCTATTACTTTATATTTTTACTTACTCTATTTCTAGAATATTATTATATATACTTTGTATACTATATTTACTTGTAACTTTAGCAATTGACTTTATACCCTGTGTTACTGAGCAATATGATTGTTTCATTTTTTGTATCAACACTGGAGAGTGTCCCCGTACCACAACAAATTCCTTGCGTGTGTGTGATAAACATCTTGCTTATTCTGATTAATCACAGTAGAAACCTTGTTAAGGTTGTTTATTAAAAACATTCGAATCTAGTGTTATATTTTAACCGAAAAACAAAATATCAAATAAAATCAGTAATTTCATTTAGTAATTTGTTTCCTTTTTTCATAAAAGAAAGCATTCAAACCCACAGATGGTAGCTGTAGCGCACCTAAAGTAAGGTTTGCAAACTAACTTAAAGCAAAAAAGTAGAAAAAAAATCTTGATAAAAAATCTCAAATATACAAGAAACAAATAAGCAAAAAACACAAGTACATTTTGTAATATGAATAGAATAAGTATTAATGGTGTAGAATGTTTGCCCTCATTTATTTATTAGCCACGTACATTGCAGCTACGCAGCTTATAGTTCAGTCCAGCAGGTGGCAGACATTTAAAGTTAAGCTGCCGACCGCCACAACACCAGGAAAACGATGAAGAAGAACAAGGCTTCCTGGTTCTATACTAAACTTTCGCTCTCGGTCCACATTCCTCTCAAGTTCACAAACCATTCCATATCAAACCTGAGACCTGCACGCGGATCAAGAGAACACTGAGGTCAATATTTTTTACTTTTATGGAAATAACGTGGAAATAGTCATTTTAACTTTTAACCGTTGATATTAACACAATAGAACTGGAATGTCGGTGTTTAATCTTTGAATCATGATGAAATACATATCCAAATGTATCTACTCAGTCTGCAAAAAAAAAATAATAGAAAACGCTAATCAGATAACAGTAGACATTAGATGATTTTTATTTGTTGTTATTTACCAGAACAAAATACAAAAATGTTAAACAGAATAGCAATGACGGATCCTATTTCGTTTCTCAAAAGCATCTTAAGCGTAAGTTGCTCTTTTAAAAGTTTTTACAACTGATCTTAATATTCCGTTCTGTTTCCCAAATGCATCTGAAGTATCACGTAAAAAAGTCTGATTTACGAATGGTTTGGACAGATTGATCATACGGGTCACAGTTCACTGTAGGAAGAAGGAAAAAAATCAGGACACCTAGAGGACAAACTTCAGATTAGACTTTTAAGTTTTATGACGTGCAATGAGATGTTAAAATGAGATTTGATTGTACTTTATCATAAATAAAAATCAAGTGTAAAACTTAAAACGTGGATTTATCTCTGAAAATAATTTATTATCAGAAAAATGTAAGTGAATTTTTAAAATATTTGTAAAAAAAAAAAAAGAATGAGCTTTATTCATGTCAATGAGTTGCTCACCTGCTGAGATCCAGCCACGAAATGGACATTTCTTGGTGACGCCTATTGCTGTTAATTAATTTGTAATGTCTTCTCAGCTTATCTGTATTTGTATGATAAGCTTAAAACCTGCTAAAAATTTGTCTCTAGATTGTCTGAGTTATCTCTCAGCAGAACCTTCTCTTTCACTGTCCCTGGTTGGTGGAACAAACTCCCTGATCCAGTCAGGAAAGCAGCAACACTAACAGCTTTCATTTACATTACATTTACATTTATGCATTTGGCAGACGCTTTTGTCCAAAGCGACTTACATTAGGGAGAGACAATATGCAATTTGTTACACCATCAAAGTCAAAGCTTTCAAAAAGCAACTGAAAACTCTTCTCTTCAGAGAACACCTACTATAAAAAAAAAATACTACCTTCTTTTTCCCTCCTCTGTCTTTATCTTCTTCCCCTACTGCTTTGGTTTTTTGAACTGTTGATAAAATTTCTATTGTGAGAAGTTGAGATAGACTTTGACGGTGTAACAAATTGCATATTGTTTCTCCCCTAATGTAAGTCGCTTTGGACAAAAGCGTCTGCCAAATGCATAAATGTAATGTAAAATGTTGTTGTAGCTCCTCTAGATCAGCGGTCCCCAAGCTTTTTTTGTGCCACGGACCAGTTTAATGTCAGACAACATTCTCAGGGACCGGTCTTTGAGGTGTGCCGGATAAATACAAAAAAATAATATAACACGACGTGCATGTACACATAATAATAAATGTGAATCCACTCTAGCTGTTTAGCTGTTTGCTACTCCAGCATCCTCTTAACAAGAGTTTTGAGGGCTTTGTTGTCTCATTCGAGAGGCGGTGGCCACATATTATGCAGAGTGGGTTTGGTGCGTGGGAATCTCCTGTCCTGTTACGAGCCACCTATTCGTGCGCCCCCGGACCGCATACTCGTTTCGCAGCATGCCCTGACCACAGGCTCATGCCTTAGACACTTCACAACCTTTCTGCCACCTTGCCATGCCATATTAGTAACATAAGACGCAACGTGAATTGTTAATAATTTAACGTGCTGGAAAAGCCTAGATTTTTAAGAAGTGTTACCAAAGAATGTTTGAGTTAACGTCAATGTCATGCCTGGTAATGTTACCCAAATATCATTTAGCTACAAAGCGGGTTACAAGGGAACAGATTACTGTTAATCATTTTTTAATAACAATTATCCCATGAGAACCACTCGATTTAGCATCATGTAGTTTTTAGAGAAAACATTACGTACCTCTTTTTCTTCCAAACACGGTTTTCTCCCACTACTCATCGTTCTTCTCAGGGTAATTCAGGTGAAGATGTCCAGGGGGGGGTGATTTCAACCGTCACTTTTATCGTAACCCAGTGGTTAGGTTAAAAAAAACTCAGCGATTTGGTTAAAGATGCTAAACTCTGAAAAACCAACCCAAGAAAATGACCCAATATGCTCAACCCAGCGAGGAAGATCACCCCACAGTCAAGGAGATGGTGCTAACGCATTTGTACCAAAGCATGGAAATATGATATGGAGGACTGATTTTAAATAGCTGAAACTGGCATGCTTTAAAGACAATCTTAATGCTTTTTCAAGAACATAAATGTGACCTTTGAGTTATTTTCTGAAGCTTAAGTTGATGTTCAGGTTCCCTTGCTGTCTTAGAGAAATCCATCCATCCATCTTCATGTCGGCTTTATTCCCTTTCGGGGTCGCCACAGCGGAATGAACCGCCAACTCTCTGGCATATGTTTTACGTAGCGGATGCCCTTCCAGCCGCAACCCATTGCTGGGAAAGTCTTAGAGAAATCACCTCTGGTAATTACCTAGCTGATCCGATGAATCTAATACGTTCATGTTATAAACCCAGAAAATGGGATTAAATCTTATTTAATTTAACTAATAATTATACATGTAATGAACATGTAATTAAGTGATTAACATGTTGCGAGGATGAGTTGAATACGATATGAGTGTCTTTCATGAGAACCACCATTATTTTTGTTGACTTCTAAAATGTATTATCACTGGGATGTGTGTTCTGTTTCAGAGCCATGGCAAACAATCCAGCAGTGTTGATGCGCTTGGTTTCTTCAGCCTACACTGTTGCAGAAAAGGCTGCAACCATCGTCAGAAAGGTTCTTCAAAGTGGAAAGCTTGATATCATTGAAAAGGTACATATTATTATCCAGATTTCGCATACGTATTGTATCTATTAAACACATCTTGATAGAATGTCCAATTTATAATTCCATGAGTAGAAAGAACGTTGACTGGACAAAATCTGAAAGAAGTCTGTACTAACCCAAAAGGGATAAAAAAGTTTTTACTAAGGGCAGACTTGTGCTGGGAATTGTTACTTAGTTAAAAAAAAAGTTTTTAATGATCCTATGAGCTTTTAAATTGAAATATAAAAAATTACATGGGGATAACCATGACCAGGGCTTTAAAAAAAGGAAAGAAAGAAAGAAAAGGTACATCACCACGACGCGTGCAGAATAATGATCAAGGCTTGGTATAGTTAAGAACTGCTTTGGCAGTTACAGCATCATATTGGAATCGGGGGTGTTGCAATCAAAACGTTTTAGGAGCTGTTCTCGTAGCTGTGGTTAACTGTCTATCTACCCTGATATGACTCAGGCTGTGATGTATTGGTTGTTATTTCCTTCTTCTCATTGGAGCAGATAAACAGTTCAAAGCCTAGTACCAAAGAGGCTCTAAACTTTCATCCATTAAATTATATCCGAGACACTGAACAAGCCAGTAAGCTTATATGCTTATTAAAACCACACAAGGGTGCATTTTTAGAATGAGACAAATCTGTATTTATTTTTTTGAGGTTTTAAACAAATCAAAACAAATTTCTAAAATAAAAATACACTTTTTTTTACAGATTAGGTCACAAAATGTAGGTAAAGTTGGCTGGCTATACAAAGATTTCGGAAACCGTTTCGGATGCTCAATATTAATCATGTTTATCTTTGAATGAAATATATGAATTAAACACTATGGTAATATTTAAAAAGCTTTATATTTAGCATTTTGCTCCTGCTACTTAAGTCTCAATTGACTTCGTGCCATTCTCGTGTGACTCTCAGATTCTTCTATTTGTTTTAAACTTGATTCCTGTAGGGCCACAACACCTCCTGTTTTTTTGTTTAAACCCTGTTTCAAGAGACCTGTCAGTAGCTTCAAACATATCCTGAGGAGCTTGATTAGTGGAATCAGGAGTTTTCATCTCATTCAAGATTGGAGCAAAACTCTCCAAAAAAAAAAAGCTGGAGGTCCCAGGAATTCAGTTTTAAAGGCGCTTTATTCATTCTGCAACGGTTCACTTCTGGTTTAGTCAGCTCATACGTTGTTCGTTGAGATTTGCTGCATTAGCGCTTCATCTGATTGGTTAGTGGAGGGTGGCTTTTCCTTTGGGCGTGGCTCATTGCAGCATTTTGAGCTCTCAAAAAAAGAAAATAGGATCACACAGACATCAACCAATCTGAATATGACTCGAGGTGTGTTTTTGATGAGGGAACAATACTAAAACATGAGAAATGTCTAAAAAGTTGAGTTTATTTTAAACAGTAAACCTAAACAGTAAACCTTTACTGCTTAGCAGCATACTGTGAAAAAATAAACAGCGAAAAATGTATCTGAAAAAACATCTGACATGATTAAGCTCAAGGTGGTGGAAGTCTTTTATTGTTGCCATTTTTATTAGATTTTTATATATATATATATATTTTGCTGCAGACAGGAGCAGATGACCTGCAGACACTGGCTGATCGACTTGTTCAGAAGAGCATTTGTGCATCCTTGGCCAAAAGCTTCCCTAAAATCACCATCATTGGAGAAGAGGTGTGTAATCCAACTGTATTTTGTACATTTTATGTGTTCCTTTGAGAAAGAACAGTGCATTTTGACTGTAATGTATTTTGAAATGATCCATTCCTACAGGATTTACCAGCTGAGGATGTAGAAGATGACCTCATAGAGAGCAACCTCAACAGCCTAATCTTGGAAAAAACTTGTCCGGATCAGTATGCCAGCCTGAAGGAGGAAGAGGTAAAGATGAACGGAAAGGGTTTTAAAATAGCTGATGAAGACTGGTGTTCATCAAATAGATTGATGAATGTGGTGTTTAAATATAATATTAAATATTTGTTTAACTAGTATTTTTTGAGTACTCAAGTAAATCGTTTTATGAAATATTTCTACTTTTACTTGGTTACATCTGAGTTACATCTTAGTTACTTTTTAGCTGCATTCTCTCATTACTAATATCATGGAATTAAATCTAAATGCAAGCTGTTTTTTATGTTAGCAAGTCTCATGAGATGTTGAAGAGGCTGATGCGTGAGTTTCCAGCTACTATAGGAAGTAATCTACAGGAAGTACTATGTGATAGCAAGTGTTTTTGCTTTGTATCGGTCAGATCAAAAGTAACTAGTAACTAAGTACTTGAGTAAATTTGGTTTATACACTTTTTTTTACTTTTACACAAGTAAATAATTTGGGATGTATTGCATAATTATTGTTTCCATTGTCACTCTGCGTGAACCTTGCCCGGTTCTGTACACAAACGATTGGTTTAGTCGCTCAGCAGAGAAGGATGTATGTAAAGAAATTAACATTGTTTGTTTGCAGTTACGTCTTTTTTTTTTATTGGCAAGTCTTGCCTCCAGGGATCTCATTAAGTCATAATGATGAAAAGCAGTGAGTAGTGGTACAGATTAGGCTTGTGTCGATCGTCGAGGACATCGTCCTTCGCCAATGACAGATAGATAGACATTGTTATGCTGAGTCGGCATCAGCGATCCTCCGGCTCTTCTCTCACTCGCGTGGGGGTGTTTAGTGACGGATTCACCATTTCATTAACCTGTTTTTGTGGCACTTAGGCCTATAGCTCGGGTGGTTTCATGTGATCCCTTCTGTATCTTGGGTCAAGCAAGGCTGCTTTTCGTCTCATCCTCACAGTGGCTTTATTTACCTTCGATCTGCTCTACTCCCCACACCACTTGTGACGTGTCTCATGGCTGTCCTCTTTCATTCGGTATAAAGTCAAAGTATAGCCAGATAGCTGAATTTTCGTTGACGCCATTATAATGACAGAGATCACTCTTTCAGTTTTTACCAGAGTTCCGCAAACAAAGTTATTGACAGGTGGTACTTTCTTATATTTATTTTTGTTATTGGTAAAACAAAAACCTAGCGGGTAGGCTTCAAATAATTAATTCGTTATTAATTTGTTTTACAATACAACAACAATTGAAGCTGCTAAGCTAACATTTAACTGATGAGGAGCTGCTGGTTATCAACACACTTTAACTGCTGCGTTCATAGTTTAAATGTGCTGAAAGAAAAATGTGAGGGAACTTATTTGAAGAATAGGATAATGGAGACTGAAACCCCTCCTCCAAGCCTGTTTTGCTGTGTGGTCTAAGCAGATGATGAGAGCTGGGTTTTTTTCAGCCACCTCAGCACAGTAATCGCAGTTTATCTGCTTTTTAGTTTGATCAAAGCTTTAGAGAATCATGAATGTAACTGTCATTTATCTTTTTAGCTGGTTGTTTGGGTGGACCCTCTCGATGGCACTAAAGAATATACGGAAGGTAAGTGATCATGTGTATGTAGCAGGTTGTGTGTATCTCCTTCAGAATATTAAGATTTATGTATATATTTTATGTCTTACTAATTTATTCAAACCACAATTTCAATTATAAAACTTAAGGATGTACTTACACCCTTTTTAACACAAGCCCAAACTCCCTGAAAGAGAAGTGCTCTTGTCTATGACTGAGGTCGTTTTTAAGTTGTCAGAGAAGCTTTGATGCTGATATCCAATAATCACTGCTTCTTTGCAACTGACCAAATGGGTCCCTTTACTGTGCTATTTATTTTATAAATTAGTTGCTTATGAGGTCCCTTGTCTGAAATGTAGTAATTATAGTTAAAATTCATTCAAATAGTATCCGAGTGTCTAAAACTGGATTTATACTTCTGCGTCAACTCTAAACTTACCCCTTGCAGAAGCTCCATGAGCACCCATTTGTCAACAAAGCATTTATAGTTGTGCGCTCCTTCTGCGCTGTCTACGCTCTGATAACGTTTGATAAGACAGCCAACTGCTAGCAAACCAAAATACAACACAGATACAAACAAAAGAAAGGTTTTATTTACCTCATCATTAATCATATAAATATAACTTATTACATACATCCTTTGCTGATGTAGATTAGAAGCACTCTCTCTAAACTGATCAAAATCACAGTGAGGCGTGATGACCACGCTAACTGAAACGCATCAAAGTTTCACTTCATTAACCAGCATTTAACACGGCGTGGCAGGACGTTAGAAGTTTTCAGAGGCTTATGTCTAGATTCGCAGAGGGGTCATCGCGAGGTTATAACAGCACACAGATGTCGCGGACGGCAATTCGTCAAGATAAATCAGGCTTTAGTTGATTACTTACTTATTTGCCACACAATAAACTTTTCATACTTTCCTTGAGCTAAATGATCTTCTATTGGTCTCACCTGTAGTCATCTGCTCTCTTTTTTCCTCTTTCCTCTTTGCTCTCCTATCTCTTATAGCTGCAAGGGTTTTTTGCAGTCCTGTTTGTACACAGAAACCAGTGCAGCCTCATCAAACCCCTTACAGTATGCTGATTTTATTATTTTTATTTCACAGCATTGTTAAACGTTAAGCTTTTCCCGCTAAGGGCAAGAGCCATCTTACTTAGGAAGCCTATTAATGGATTATTTTCCTACTCGCTCTCGCTGGGTTGAGGAGAAAGTTACCAGCTACTTAGCTCTTAAAACATAAATGAGCGATTTGAGTAGAGAGGGAGGCTGCCAATGATAGGTTTATACTTGCCTTTTGTTTCATTTAGCTTTTTCTTTGATTTTAATTATTCCTTTATTATGTGATTATTCATGATTTGGTATTTTCATTCTGGGATAAACTGTGCCCCAGAAGGCAGAAATAAATAAACAATTCCTTAAAATTAAAGATTTTTTTTTGGTAAAGATTGAAAGTCAGGTGGTTGCTGATCTAGCTGTTCAAAGCATCCTTAGTGCTTTTTGTCACATACCTCTGAGCAGTTTGTTTTTTTACTCTTGTTGTGGAGCTGTCCCATTATGAAAGAAGATAATCAGTGGATGTCATAAAACATACCTTTTGATTTTCCTATAAGTGCCCCTGTGAACTCTGGTTGCACCGGCTCGAATACTTTTGGTCTCGTATTGAATAAATTATCCTGTGATTTAAAGCTGATTTATATTTTAGAGGTAACATTTCCTAAAAAAAATGTTTTAGAACCATACAACAAAAAAAAAGAAGATAATTTCCTTAGCCAAAAACTTCTGAATCATCAAAAGTGTCTGCATCACCACAAAAGGCATCATCTGTAAAAAAAAACAAACCAAAAAACACAATTGATTAGGATGTAGGATATAGATCTGCAACTTCTTTGAAATTGGAAATGACGACCATAAAAATGTAACAAAATAACAATCTGATTGCTGCAGTAGGGTGATGGCAATTTCCAATCGAAATTGGTTAACATCAAACCTGTTGTTACTGAATTGGAGACTTTTTTTTAAGCACAAGTTCTGCAAACTATAGCCAACAGAGAAAAAGTTATTTGTGTAGATATTTTAGTAATATCTTAAAATTATTGGTACATACTTTTAAAGCAAAAACTCCATAAGGTGTGCTGTCTCTCTGAAGTGGGTGAGACAGTATTTCACATGTCCAGTGAGAAACAGGAATACCTTGCTTTCTCAGCAAGGCTCTAGGGAAAAAATATCACCAATTCACTGATTATCATTGTTAGATTTAACAACACTACCTGATCTTCTCCAAACACTTTTTATTTCTTATCAGTTAGTCAAGAACAAGAGTCTTTTTTGTGAGGGGTACATAACCTAGCAAAGAGGACAAAGAACATAAAAACACATATGGGATGACCGTTAAATGCATTTAGAAATACTTTTAACAACAAACTAATGATGGGTCTGTACTGAACAACAAACCAAACTTTTGGTCTGTACTGTATATATATAGTTTAACATAAATTGCAAAAATGCAACATAAATTGGTGTGCAACAAAAAAAAATTAAAATGTGTAACATTCTGAATATTGTCTGTGCTAATTTTGTTTAGACACTTATACATGCTCCGGACAATTCCAAATTAAGGATTTCTATTTCCCTGACTATATATAGTTATTATTTAGTTTCAATTCCCTCTTTTTTTTATAAGATAATACCTGGCTCATGCTTTTAGTTGCTGCTTTGTTGCAGGGCTGTTGGATCATGTGACCGTGCTGATAGGCATTGCTCATGGAGGAACAGCCATTGCTGGAGTCATCAACCAACCCTTCTATAACTACCAGGTCATCCACACTGATCAACCTTGCATCAGTAGATGAAGCATATGAAAGATGATGCTGTTGACTTATCTTCCTCTCTGTATTCAGGTGGGGGCCGGTGCTAATATGGGAAGGACAATGTGGGGAGTACTGGGATTGGGCGCATTCGGATTTCAGCTCCAGGAAGTGCCGGATTGTAAAAGAATCATCACTACTACACGCTCTCACAGCAATAAGCTTGTGATTGATGCTGTCCAAGCCATGGAGCCTCATGATGTCATCAGAGTTGGAGGAGCTGGGAACAAGGTTGGACACCCCTTTATGATGGTTAAAGCCCCCTTCACATTTAACCGACCCGAGATTCACAGTCCTCGAATGGCTTCTCTGTGGGGTGCATTTCGCAAGCTAGTGTTAAAAGATGAAGCAGTGATGCTCCTTTCCATTGGTTAGCGCTCATGTGTAATGATGTGTCGTTTGTGATAAGATTAGAAATAACTTGGTTGATGTGCAGGTTATGCTATTAATAATCAGAAGACACTGGTAAGCATGTTGGTTACTCAGATTAGTGTTTTTTGTTCTATTTTGGGGTCTTTGTTGTAACATTTTGCAATTACATCAGATATCAGCAGGAGTGTGTATCGAGTGCCATCTAGCAGCTTTTTCATGTCCCATTCACGTCATCAAAACAACCAGCATTCATTGGTGGTTCTCCTTACTAAAGACCCTTCCGTTATGGCAGAGCTAAACTCTTATTCGCTCTCACCAATCGCTCTGACAAATGTGATGTGCTGTCGGTGCTCATGCTTTTCCTATTGAGGTATGTACACACACGTATTTGGTTAGATGTCAAATGCCGTATGTTGAATCCATGGCTTGAAAGGGAGTTTCCTTCTAGTAACTTCCAGGAAAAGTTCTCTAAGCATGAGGATAAACACTAGAAGAGGCTGTTTCTGAAACGTCTTATTTACAGTGCACCCTTTATAAACATGTTGGAATAGAGAAAGTGGAAGATTTGGCATTTGTGAATCTGTGCTAGGAACAGTGGCTGACAAAATGTTCAAACTTTGGATAGCTGAGAAGAGGCCAACAGGGAATGCAAATGAATGTTCAGGTAGTTATTTAACAAAAGTAACAAAAAAATGTATTCAGTTTATAAAACTGAATAAGAAACTGAAAAACAAAAGTATAATAATTAACAGATGTTGGAGCTTTTGTAGCCACAGTTAAATATTAGTTAGCATAGAGTGAATTGTGAAAAATACTACATAAATCATTCATTCATTCATTCATCTTCATGTCGGCTTTCTTCCCTTTCGGGGTCGCCACAGCGGAATGAACCACCAACTCTCTGGCATATGTTTTACGCAGCGGATGCCCTTCCCTGCCGCAACCCATCGCGGGGAAACATTCACACACACACACACACACATTCACACTATGGACAATCGTTCTTACTCAATTCACTTATACCGCATGTCTTTGTTCTTGTGGGGAAACCGGAGCACCCGGAGTAAACCCACGCGATCACGAGGAGAACATGAGAACTCCACACAGAAATGCCAACCGACCCAGCCGAGGCTCGAACCAGTGACCTTCTTGCTGTGAGACAACCGTGCTACCCACTGCGCCACCTTGACTTTTTACTACATAAATATATTGTCATAATAGTACAAGTCATTCTACGTCTGAACTATTTATCCAGTTAGTCGACTAATTGAAAATGATTAAAATCATAAAAATTGAAAATAACTGCTCACTAAACATGACGCTTCATGCATTTGCGGCGTGCTGTTTATCACTGCCTGGGCTAAGATCTCTCCTGTTATTGCCAACATTATTTCTTCTCTCATATACAATCCTTGTTTGGGAGTGACAAACACTGCTTTGCATGGAACAGTCATTAATTAGGTGTATTTTTACCTAGGTGTAAAATGAGTTGCAGCTATCAAGCTGTGATGTTACAAAATCATACATTAATGGCTAAAATTGTTGTTTATATAATACTGTCTTGACCTTAGGAGGTCTAGGATATAATAAACTTGATTTTGACACTTGATTTTTCTGCCAGTGTAAAATCACTGTACAGTTTTACACCCAGATTTGTAGCCAATAGTTCGATTCCTGTCAGAGTACTGCCAACACTGGGACCAAAGAAAATCACTTTTTTTATCATTAAAATTTAGAACACTTGAAGCGATACAGTCTTTCAAGTCCTTGCAATTTTAAAATCGATGAGAGACTATCACCATTCTTAAAGATAAAAAAAAAACCCTGCAGCATAGAGACATCTTAATGGCAGGAGATCCAAAAATGTGCATGATTCTCCAACATTTACCCAAGTTTCCATGGCGCAGAGGAAATGCCACTCTTTAGATGCGAATAAATCTGCCAAATGCGCATTTTGTGAGCAACGGCCTACATTCTGTCAGACTAAACCTGGTGGAAGCCATTGGGCCCGGGTTCACTCTGCGCAGCGGCCTGAGAATGACGCAGGAAGCTGGATTTGTAAACTTGCTGAAGTCCATCAAGAAACCCTTGTTAAATTTATTGGATTTGTCAAATTTCTGGCCATTTAAAAACCATTTTATCTAAGCTAGTGAAATGAAAGGTTTTTTAAAAAACTGGTTTTATGTGTCGACAGGCCTGAAACCTGATGAAAAGCACTGTTTTTAATCACATTTTTATTACTTTCAATCCAAGGATTTTAGTCCTACTGGACCTGGCCGCTGCCTTTGACACAGTTGAACACACGATTTAAGTGACACCGATAGTTTACATTAGTAGACTGTAATACATGCATTTGCTGGATTACTGTAACTGCCTTTAGACAGAAATCGCTCAGACCTCCCTGCTCCGCCTCCAGCTGGTTCAGCTGCTCCTGTTGCATTGGTTACCTGTCCATTTTAAAATTCCTTTATTTGTTTTAAAATATTTTTAACGGTCTAGCCCTGCCATACATCTGAGCGATTGTCAGCCCCACATACCTTGTTGCTCACTGCAGTCAGCGAACTCCTTTATGTACCAGGACACGGCAGAAGCTCAGAGAGGATCGAGTTTTTTTCCGATTGTGGGTCTTAAGTTCTACGTTACCCTGCAAGTTCTGTCTATTATTAAATCAACTCTTAACACTCACCTGTTTTCCCTAGCTTTTAACTTCAAATGTTGTTCATTTTTATTCAGTTAATTGTTCATTTTAATAGTTTTGTCGTTTTTACTATTTTTATGGTGATAGTTCTCCTGTTTTGTTATTCTATTTTTTGTATTTCATTTTAACTTTTATTTTTTTAGGCTTTTATATTTTATTATGTGAAGCACATCGGGTTGTACTTATACATTTTATGTGCTACATAAATACATATTAATAAGTTATGTACACACAGAATAAAGGATAATAGAAATAATAAGTATTGGCAGTCCTAAATAGTTTCCACAGGATGCATATGATGGAGGCATGGATAGATGTGTGTTCATAAAAAACAAATATTTTATTCACTGACTGTTTAAATTGTTACGTGTATAGATGTAACTAACTTGGTGGAGAAATCTGAAATAACTGATTGTATCTTTCATCCTGTGCCTGTAGATAATCCAGCTTGTGGAGGGTAAGGCTTCTGCATATGTATTTGCTAGTCCTGGTTGCAAAAAGTGGGACACGTGTGCACCTGAAGCTATACTCCATGCAGTTGGAGGTAACAGCTGCAGCATACCACCTAAAACAGTAATTTTTTTCAATGTATTCATTTATATATAATATTTTTCCCCTCGCAGGTAAGCTGACCGATATGCACGGTAATGCGTACAGGTACCACGCTGAAGTGAAGCACATGAACTCTGCAGGAGTGCTGGCCACTCTGAGAGATCATCAGTATTATTTAAGCAGAGTGCCAATGGACGTACAACAGGCCCTTGCTTCTGAATGACAATACACAAAGTTAACGTTTTTTTTTGTCTTAATTAAATGATCAAATTAATGCTATACAGTTATTCATTTTTTTATTCATAATGTGAGATCCATTAAACTATTAATTTAAGGATTTTTTGGAGTTTGGGTTTATTCTCTAACTGCCTATAATATTTGTATTGCTTTTAACCATTTTGGAATCGTTTTGTGATTTGGAGGTAGACCTCTACTTTTAGCTAGGATAGGTCATTGAATTGGATTAGACCAGTAGTTATCAGAGTTTTGACAATCATTTTAAAAAGTAAAATACTATTCATTGTATAAGTACGTCTATTTTCTTCTCCCATTTGATATCCCTGTGTCTACTAAGGTCATGGTACAGCAGCATAGCGGACTGTGTATCAGCAGATTTGTATTTATTGTCATATTGTATGTAGATTAACTAGAAATTTGAAGGAGACATCCTGTATATTACAGTTAAATGAAATACTGCTCAGAATTGGGAGCTCTGAAGTAAAAATGATTCAAATGAGTCGTTAACACCTGAAGAGATTCAAAGATTGCCTTCTACCTAGGTTCGTTTAAGCGAGTCGACTCAGCGCTACCGCTAATTCCCTGTATTTGATAACTTGTAAATTCAATAGCCGTAGAACTAGTTGCCACAAACGACACAAAATGGCAACAACTGGCTGAAGTTAGAAATTACCGAGTAATCAGTGACTTTAACAATATACAACAACTTAGTTCATAGGCTAAAACTTTTCAAGACTATCTACTAACTTATGACAAAACATACAGGATTAATGTTAGGTCTGATCTCAAATTACAAGATTACTCAAAGACTAACGAACGTCTTTTAAAACAGTGGTTCTCAAACTGTGGTACGTGTACTTCAAAACCTCGATGGTACTTGACGGCAGCGGCTGTCATTACTGTGGGAGTGGATGTAAAACAAAAAATTATCGGCCTTGGGCATCTGATACATCAATAGTGGTCCATTGGTTAATTTTTTAAGGACACGAGGCTAGTCCAATGAAATCACAGGTCCCTCCCTCCTGACTCTGGCTTAATCTGTTGTTTGACCCTCAGCGTAGCGAGAATGAGTTTGATCATGTTTGATAACGGAGCAATGATGCTGCAGCCCCGGGAGCGCGCTAGTGCTCTGTTCCTCAGTCCAATCTCGCATAAAGTTTCATTTTAAAATGGAGAAATTGGAGTAAATGCAGTTAAAATACAAAATAATCCTGTGCAGGTAAATCACATAATAAATTTTTATGTTGTTGCAGCTCACGCACCTTCTGTGTGGGGGCGCGCACCTGTCATCACAGCTGGTTTGCTTTAAAGTTAATCAAAATTACCTTAAAACGTTATTTATCATAATGTCTGCAGCTGGAATGACGAAATATGGTTTATCCCAAAACGGTCTGGTTTTACCCTAAAAAAATAATTTAAATTATATTTACCCAATGATTATGCTACACTCTGCTAAAATACAGTAAAGCGCTGCTGAACCAAACATCCGAGACGAGTATCTGAAGGTATCACAACATCGCTCCTCTCTCATAACAATATTTAAACTCTTGGAATATATTATGATGACATTGAGAGCACTTGAAAGCAAAGCTAATACAAAAATATAAAACTAATGTGTACATGTTCCAATAGTTTACAGAGAAAGAGGGAGAAGATTAGAGAGGGAGCGACAGAAAGAGATGAGAGAGAATAAAAAAAGCAGATATTTTTAGCAATTTTAATCATTACATTCCTAATGTTCAGGCTGCATACTGCTGCTAAAGTTAATGCATTTTTATTAGCAATTATCTTGCCTCATTTTTAACTTTACTTAACTATAAATGTATCACTATAGCTGAACAGGAAGACCTATATGCTGTGTCTATACTGGAGTCGTGTATTTTAATGTTTCTCTTTATGGTGGTACATGGAGTGCCAATTTTAAAATTTTTTTTTCTTTTGAGGTGGTACTTGGTGAAAAAAGTTTGAGAGCCACTGTTTTAAAACATCAAAAATGGTTTCAAACACAATTTAACCATTCAAGCGAATGCATTTATCAGTTTCTGGTGGGTTTGGAAGATCCAGATTTCACAGCTCGATTCTGATTGGCTGAATTCTCATAGGGTGTAGATTAACACATACGTTCATATCAATACATAGTTATACTCAGATAGCATAGTTCAGTAAGAGCAATTTCTTGTCGATAGATTTGAGAGAGAAGAGGAGCTCTGATCTAACATATCTCACATGGACCTCGATCTGAACCTGCCAGAGGTTACCTTGCTTGTTAACAAATTGTTGTTGATCCAACGATGATGTACACAAATCCCTACGTCACCTTAAAAAATCCAAATCATTTTGTTTCTCATAATGAAAGATCTCACTTACAATAACAGTCTCTGCGAAGTAACAATCTCTGCGAAGTAACAATCTTAACCATGCATCACTACCAAATAATAGAAGAATAAAAGGAGCACAACTGTGAGTTGAGAAGAACCCTGAACATCACTGGCTGATAAGTTATACTACAGTTCTAATGCGCCTTAAATCAGTACGAAACACAAATATTTTAATATAATCAATAGTCCTCTTGATAAAAAGTAAGGATGCACTGCATAGTTATTGCTCGGATACCCTGTTTCTATCCATTTTCTGTGAGGACCATGAGATGCTCTACCTCTGAGACATAAGAACTTCACTAAAAACGACAATAAAGGCAGTAAGGCAAGTTAAAACTTTGCCCGCAGAACCACCGTTTGAGTTATTAATGAAAATGTTGGTTAATAAAGTAGTTTTGTGGCTGATAACGTATTACAAATTAAAATCACGAGAGAGAAAAGTTCTAAACTGTGAAATTCTTTAACTCTGGAACACTTTGACCCAGAAGAAACTTGAGGCTTTCATGCTCATGAGCACTGAGAAAGAAATTCTAATTTGGACAATGGTGCAGTACAAAACAGTACTGGAGAGACCAGTGCTCTACTCAAATGTTTATTCATTATTTAAGGTTATACGTCTCTTTTGAAACTTCTCGTATGCAGATAAAAAGATGATATAATCCTTAGAAAGACATGTGGTTATTTACTTTGAAACCATATTTGGAGAGAACAGAGCATTAATTATGTTTCATGATCTTGCTATATTTAAAGCAGAAAGGTGGCTCAGTGGTGGAGTTAGTCATCCTGTAACCGGAGGAGTTGGCGGTTCGATCCCTGCCAGGTCCATCCTGCTGTTGTTGGGCAGGAGGCCGTAGGCGCAGGGCAGCAGGCACATCCAGCCCCAGGGAAGCTGAGGGCTACAAGAGTGTGAATGTGGAGTGAATGAGTAATAGTGAGTGAATGAATAGTGGCCATGACCATTAACCAATCAGATGAAAGGCTAATGCAGCTCATCTGACCTAGAAGTGAACCGTAGCAGAACTGCACCAATGAAAAATGAATATTATATGAATTTGGTAAGCCAAAAAGACTAGTCTTCAAAATCCAGCAAGAGCTGCGACAAAAACATGACAGTGGGAGGAACACTGGCTACATGGCTAGTTTTGAGGAGCATTTAAAGACATTGTTTAGTATAACTACTGCCTTGTGATGGTTATTAAGGGTGCAATGATAACTTAGAGGGGTCAAATATTTATTATCAACCATTTAAAAGGGACAGAATATGTCATCTTTAGTAATAATAGGTTGTGGCTTAAAGTGGGCCAGTCAGAGGCGTACAACTCCAGGGACGACAATGAGTCCTGATCTGTGGAACTCGTGTGATTTCAGTTACAAAAAATGTAACATCACCAAAGTTTTACATGTTTTGTATTTGCTCTAAAACAAATCACCATGATATTAATGAATGACTAACAAATACTTGAAATACAAATGTGCTTGTCTGTAAGTTCTTCATTAACGATAGAGGTCTCCCTCAGTTGGTTAAATACATTTTCAAAAAGACAAAAAAGGACAAGAAAATGTAAATGATTAAAAGGTATTAGCCATTTTCAGAGACATGGACATGTACAGAACACTTGTCTCCCGTTCACATAAACTGTTGCTAGACTGAATTCCACACCTGTGTTGATTTCATTGATTAAATGCCATGAAATCATACAAGCTCTTGCTCTGCATAAACCTATATTAGAATAGGAAATAAAAAATGCATATATATATTGGCAACCAAGTTTAATTTAAACAAGACCACCACAAGATTGTTTAGAAGATTTGTTTTATTACAAACAACGACCATCATTCATCAAAAACATTTAAATGTTGCATGAAACAATGAAAAAACATTTATTTAAAAGGCCGCTATTATAAGACTGCAGCAGTTGGTTGTCCTTCACACAATAGCAAAAAAAAATAGTTTTTTTGTGTTTTAATATGAACTTGTTCTTACCTGATTTTGAATTCTACAAGGTAATGTTATAGACGTGGATCAGGGAACAGCTGAAGATTAATTTGATAATTAGAACTTTCATATCAAAATCAATTAATGTTACAGAAGGCAGGTTGGTGACTCAAACTGGTTCTGCAATAATAAAAAAAACCTACATAGAGGTATGTGTCCGGAGCGGATAACTTGTGATTGGAGTATAGATCAGAGACCAAATATTGGTACAAAACATTAAACATTATTTCCATTCAGACAGTCAAATAAAAATAATCAAGGATTGCTATGGTTTTATGTCAGTACTTGAACTGAGTAGCATTTCTTAACAATCCTCTTCAAATTTCAGCATCGTTTTATCATAAATAACACGGACCCATGTTACAACCACGCAGCATGAAAGGGAAAAGTGGGCTCATTAATTTATTGAATGAGAGCGCTTACCTCATGCCTTCTGCCATCAGGACGGTCTTCCCATAAAAAAGTAACCAGAGGGGGGCCATCTTTTCAAGAAGGGTTTTTTTGGGTGTAAGTAACAAATCTAGAAAAAAATACAAATACTGATATAAGAACAAACTGACGAGGAATGCACATGTTCTTCAGATTCCACCCCAGAGCTAGATTGATAGCTGTCAGTGCTAACCTATCGCCTCTAGAACAGTTTTCTGTGGAAATCTGTGACCGCAGAATTCTCCTACTCTTCATTTAACCCTGTAAAGCCCAAACCAGTAAAGGTTTGAAACATGAGCCTTTATTGGTGGTTCTGAACAAAAATATTAACGTTTCAATTCTGAACATGAGTTTCATTTTCAATCATATTGGATACATCGGGTCACAATGCTGAAAAAAAATCCTTAAAATAATAACACAAATGTTTTTTATATTGTGTAAGAGTAATTGATTCAAAACTAATTGTGTGCTTCAGAGCATTTTATTCATCCATCATCTTCCTCAAGCTCCTCCATGCCACTTTCATTACCATCAAGAATAATCTTCAACACATTAATATAATCTAATAAATCTAAAAGCACACACACAAAAAATTGTGTATTTTATTGAAAATGTGATACGAAGGTGTGCTTTGGTAGCTGCACCCTCGCTGCAATCGTGCAGTTCGTGTATAAGAGGCTTAATCTTTCCCAGCAAAGGTGTCAGCTGGTTTCACTTCGGGAAGAGCGGACTTGTTCCCGGATCGCACAATTCTGTGTTAGGTAACTGCATAACAATACAAAGAAAAAGAAGAAGAAAGGGGAAAAGGTGGAAGAGGAAGGAAAGAAAAAATAAGAGAAATAAAAAGGAGAAGTACGAATTGCATAGCTGCTACTTCCTAAATAAAACATGTAATTTATGACAAGCATGTGATGTGTTTGTCAAGTAAAATCACACATTTTTCAACATTGTTTCCTATTGAGGGTGCTCCCTTGGACCAGGGCTCGAATTCGGCTGAAGACTGTGTTTTTGTAGTTTAAAAATATATCATTTTGGTCAAAATGTCTCAAATCAAACATTTGAACTTCTAATGAACTGCTATTATTATTGTTAATACTAGTAATAGGCCTAATAGATCATTTATAAGTATGCTGAAAAAGTTTATATTATTTATGAACATGAATTGTGCTATAAAATACACATGGAATTAAAATATTTTAAATTCCTGTAAAAACGCATGAACCATTTCTTCAAGTGAATTATATAGTTTAATTATTAACAGGAATAAATATACATCAGAAAAATAAACTGGAAAGGATCAAGGATGACTTCTTACAAAACCTTAATACATTAATAAAAAATGGATAAATAAAATAAAAGCGATTTTAAAAGACGTTTCAAACTGTTGTGGGGAAAATATCAGGATAGAACATCAAACCAATTTTAATAAAATAATACAAACATAAAGATAACAAAAAAGGTCAATAATTGCAGCAAAACATAGACTTATGTGATCTAATAAACCATTAGTTCAAATATTTAGAATTTTTCAGAACAATGAATGTAATAAATTCTGAATAGAGTCAAATAAAAAAACTTTATATTTAAAAAATATTGCATACTTAGTAAACAAACAAACTCCAGTGGTAAACTTACAACAAACTGCAGTTTGAGCATTAAACTGCAGAATGCAATGAAAACTATTATTTAAATTGTCATATTTCATCGGCCCACAAATGTAATAAAATGTTTATGTGTAGTGCGTAAACTCGAGTCATTCGCTCTCTAATTGGTTTGAATCACATGACTTAGACGTATACGGAAATACGCGCCCTAACTTTGAAAGAATGTCATTGGTCAAACGTAAAAAATGTGAAGAAATGTTGAAAATCCCGGTTTATGATTGGCTCCCAATGTTGAAGTGCTTCTTCCCGATTGCTCAAATGTTGAAGTGACTGGTTGCGATTGGCTGCAGTGTTCAACATCTATAACATTAGTGTTGAGCGTGCCATCTCCAGCAGGAGCGCTCGAGTGCAGCGGGAAAGTGCCCTCTGCGTCGTCTGCATCCTGATGCAGACCTTGGGCTGATGCTTCTGCGAAGCTCGACGTGCATCTCTCAAAAACTGTTACTTCGTGCCAAGGCCTCACAGACCTATGAAGACCACGAGCTCTGTGATTGGGCGAAGCGGAGCTATCCTCTCTCTTTGTAGGCTTGCGCACAGTGTTAAACGCTTCCTTTGTTATCTGTGCTGAGTTTTAGCTAGCTAGAAGTTAACATTGTCATCGCGCCACGCTGTGATATTGATCAGTTTAGAGGCAGAGCTTCCACAGCAGCGGATGTTTGTAAGAACTTATATTGAAACGATTAATATTAAGGTAAATAAAACCAGTTTTTTGTTCGTATCTGTGTTATGTTTTGGTTTGCTAGCAGTTGGCATTCTTATCAAACCAGTATTGATCAGAGAGTAGGCAGCGTAGACGGAGCGTACAACTATAAATGTTTTGTTTACATGTGGGTGCAAGCGGAGTTTCTGCAGAGAGCAATTCGTCAAGTTGACGCAGAAGTATAACTCAGGCTTGAGTTGAATTGGTTGTGTGTGTGCTTGTGTGATGGTAGGTTGGGAGTTACATTCGCATTTATTAAATTATTGTTTATTATTTTTTTGTTGTTAATGAGATTGTTATATTTTATTATTGATTGTGAGTGCGTATTTTGGTTTAGTTTGATTTTCTGAGTACTCTTCTGTACTAGACCAGTCCTCATGCCCCCACCTGATATTATGATTGGGGAGAAAAAAAAAAAGTATATTTTTGTATGCGACCCTGGTTTTCCATTCCTTCTTTCTCTTTTAAAGTGAGTGACGACCTGTTGAGGAGTCTTTCTTGAAGATACCCCAAGGTGGTTAACAATAACCTTAGGTTATGCTTTACCATCCCACTACAATCTGGCCTAGTCGGCAGGGTTGTCACTAAAGTGAAAAGAGGCAAGTGACCAGGGTTAGATAGTATTTTGTTTGGCACAGGAGAAAAATCACAATGAATAAACTAAGACACAGACAACAGCAAAACCCTAGCTGGGGGCTAGTTTGTCCATTGCAAGGGCTAATCATCTGGGATGAGTGCCAAATTATTATTTTGGCTTATGGAAGATGAACTTACTGTGTTACGCCAACAAGTGGCACAATTTTTAGCTGATAATGACCAATTGCGTCAGACAAGTATATACCTGGGCATTCGTCAGTACTAGGGAGTAGGGCTGAGACAAATCAGCCGAATGTTTTATCTTTGTTCCAAGAGATCATATATGTCCGAAATGTAATAACCAACTTGGTATAGGCATTAGTGAGTGGGTGGAAGAGTCACAGGCCTGTATGCAGCTTCGCCAGGAGAGAAGGGATCCGGATAAAATTTATGCTGCCTTGCGTGAATTGTATGACTGCAAAGGGTCATATGTAGCCTTACAAGAATTGTACTTTTCCCGCAAACAACAGGAGGGAAAGACCCTATTAAAATTTTCCCTTTCGCTCAGATTTGTCAGGGAGAGTTAAAGCCCAATCGTCTGGCGGATTTCCTAACGCTGACATGGTATTGCCTGACCAGTTTGTGGAAAATGTTAGCAACAGCTTTGTTGTCAACCCACAGCCACAATGCTAGAAGTGAGAAGTAAGGCAATAGGTTGGGAGCAAGAGGGAACCCTAGGGGATGACGGGGTAGAAGTAATTCATTACCCTCGACAGGTGGTATTTATTCCTGGGTACAGGGTCAATGACAGTGGTCCAAAGACCTACCCGCAGACCTCCGAATTAATAGCCACGGGAGATGTTGCTAAAGCAGCAGCATCAGTTTATCCAGCAAACGCAAAGCATGGCTCAATTGCAGCGTTCCGCACTCCATACATACCCACCACATACAACCCAACAAATCTGCAGAAGGTGCCAGCAGCTTGGCCCCTTTGCAAGAGATTATGGCAGGGAGCATAGGACCGATGCATCGCTTCCGACAAGTCGAGCACCTTTAATGGCTAGAGACATGCAGTCACCACACAGAATGTTCTCGTAAAACTAACTCCCGCCAAGCTGCAAGCCCACAGCTTGGGTGGGGAGTTAAGGGGCTGGATGAGCGCTAGTGAGTCGATAAACTTCTTGGCGAATTGCCCACAACTGGTCATCTAGATTGGAGGGGTGGCAGTTACCTGCTTAGTTGATACGGGGTCGATGATATCCACGATCACTGAGAGCTGTTTTAAGGAAAATGTTGATAAGTAGGGTCAGGACCAACTTAAACCTTGCCCTTTGCAAAGAGCAAATTATTTAGTTATTCGCTATTTGGGTTATCTAGAGCTCGAAGTAGAGATGTGGGGATGCGTGGAGTGTTCGTAGTCAAATACCCTCTCGGTATTCTTGGCATGAACATCTTGAGTTGCTGCTATTGGGAACTCTTTGGCCAGTATGGTTCAAAGTTATTTGGATTGCCGAATATCTCCCAACCCCATTCGTTTGATCGCTCCAGTATTGTCATCCGTTTGGCATGACTCGTGTCATCAGGTACAGTTGTAGCCCTTGTGTGTCCCCAATCTTGATTGTGAAAAAAAAGGATGGAAGCCTTCAGCTGTGTGTAGACTATATACCGATAAATGCTAAAACCCGAAAGGACATTTTTCCACTACCTTGAATTGAGGAGACCCTGGACTCCCTTACAGGGGCACATTTGATCTGGTCAGCGGCTACAACCAGGTTCTGATGACTGAAGCTGACCGACGAAAGACTGCCTTCTGTACCCCATTCAGACTTTTTTAAAGGAACAGGATGGCATTTGGCTTGTACGACCCCCACAGCACCTTTCAGAGACTCTCTCAACAGCAGCAAGGTGTTGTCCGGCGCAAGCCGTAGATTCAGATCAACCAAGCATAATATGACTATGTACATTTAGAGTTTTCTAGCCCTAAAATAGGCAATGAGAAATTTAGAGATTATCTCCGAGGACATTGCTGTGTTGTATTCAATAGCCTATATACTTGTGTACGGAAAAATTGTGAGCAATTGGGGGATCATCACTGAGCTGCGCAGTTGGCTTCCTTTGACTTCCAGGTTAAGTACTGGTCTGGTAGCGGCAATAGGAATGTGAACACCTTTTCCAGACAGCCACATCCCGGGAAACAGTTGTTTGTTCAGTTCCGCAGTACCTGAGGTTGGCACAGGCGTGAGTAAATCAGAGCACCCGCTTTACAGATGTACTGGGGAATGAGCTGGTTGAGTTGCAGGAAGCAAACCCAGTCATTGGTGGATTTCTCCCATTCTGGGCATGCGGGTTCTACCCCAAGGCAGCAGAGACGGAAAAAGGTCTCGAGAGGCGCACAAGTCCTACTCAGGCAGTGGAAGAATCTGGGTTGCGTCATAGTGTTTCGCCCAGATGGGGGTAAGGAGGTACTCCAGCTTGTTTTGCCAGCCATTTGAAAGGGGAAGTGCTTACGCAGCTTCACCAACATCATTGCCACCAGGAGGTGGAGCGCACTACCCAGCTGGTATGCCAGTGCTGTTTTTGACCAGGAATGGCAGCAGACATTGGCCAATGATGTCAGGAGTCGATAACAACAGGCCAAAGAAACTTGGTTAGCACCAGCAAATTTCATGGGGCACTTACTGGCTGCGCGGCCACATGAGATCTTGACCATTGATTTTACCCATCTGGAACCTTCTAACGCAGGTCTGGAGAATGAGTTGGTGCTGGCCAACGTTTCTCCAAGTGTTCCCTGGCTATGCCCACCAGAGACCAGCGATCTAAGACACACGCTAGGGTCCTACTTAACTTTAAATCGTCCTTGATCAGCCACCTTTGTAAACTGTATGGGGTAGAAAAGTCCAGGAAGACCCCTACTCATCCAGAGGGAAACAGTCAAGGCGAGAAGTTCAACCATACCCTGCAAAAATTGCTGCATACATTTCCAGTGCCCATGAAAGGCAAGTGGCCATCGTGCCTTCCCCAGGTACTTTACTCCTACAATACCACTGCCCACCAGTCAACTGAAGAGTCACCTTACTTCTTAATGTTTGGACAAGAGCCAGTTGCTGGAACTGTCCACCGATGGATGTTGGAACACCAAAATAGGCTGCAAGCGGTATTTGAGGTGGCAAGGGAACACATGAGAGAAATGGCTGCACACTGCAAAGAGAGGCAGGACCAGCAGGTCAAGGAAGCCCCACTTGAGGAAGGCCAGGTAGTGTACCTCAGGGGTAGGCACAAGATCCAGGACTTGTGAATTTCTGTGACCTACATGGTGATTAGGGTCCCTTAGCCCAGGGGGTCCCTTCTGAGGGAGATCCGGCCCCAGCTGTCAGTGATGCTAGGAGATCAACCCAAAGTACGACGGGACAGCACTCTAAAATGCACCATCTCCTCAGGAAAGCAAGGGTCAATGCATGGTTTCGAACTTGGAGGTAACTGGGCAGGGGTCAAGTTGGAGTTTCACCATCGGGTTGCAAGTTCCGAAGTTAGGATGGATTGTGATATGAGGGTGTGCCTTGGTAATTGTACCCTCGCTGCAATTAGGGGTGTCCATGTATAAGAAACCTAATCCGGATCTGCAAAGGTGTCAGCTGGTTTCACTTCCGGAAGTGTGGACTTGTTCTGGGATAGTGCACTTCTGTGTTAGGTGACTGCATAGCTTTAGATTTAAGTAATGGTAGAAAGTTAGTTGTCTGCACACTAACCCTTTTGGTTGTCTGGTGAGGGGGGTGTAATCTCGGTGTCTGGTGACTAATGTTAATCTGTATGGTATAGAGTGCTTTGGGGAAGTGATTGTAAGGTTGTGTGTGTCCAGTGTCCCCTCTCTATCTCTGTCTCTCTCCGTCTACTGATATACCTCTCGCTGGGATCACCGGTGGCGATATTTCCCCTTGATTGGGTGTTACACAATCCCAGCCGCACACATGACAGTGGATTGCTCAGTAGGAATCGGAGCAGAGCACCAGCTACCTTGGGAAGCAAAGTAAGCACGAACTACTTCCTCACGGCTACCAAGCTTTGTTGGGACTCCAGCCTGAAACTAAAATTAGCAGTTTAACGTTACCTGGTCCTTAAGGAAAAACTGGGTTTTGGTGATGACGCATAGGATGTGGGTGAATGTTTTTATATGAACCGTTTATGGGAGACACTTTTTACGAATACTTTGAAGCGTCTTGTGTGTCTAAGGTTGGTTGTGACTGTGTGCATTTCAGGAGGAAGTTGTTGCTGGGAGTGATTTGAGTGTAAACCACCTTGTGGTGAGTGTGATGTGTGAGCACTGTGGCGGGTACACACCACTATATCAGTATTAGAAGTCCCAGTCAGGGTCTTAGCTCCTTCTGAATTTAATTGGGGTACATTTTTGTATGTGACCCTGGTTTCCTGTTCCTTCTTTCTTTTAAAATGAGTGACAACCTGTTGAAGGTAACCCAAGGTGGTTGACGATAACCACAAGTTATGTTTTACCATCCTGCTACAAAAACAAGATATAATGGAAATCTTGGCATTGTTCAGTTCTGAATGCTCCCAGATTTGCAAATGTACAAATTTATGCATTTAAAAATGTTTGTCGTTTCATATTTAAAATTGGCTGTTTCTTGCATTTATATATAATTCATAACATGACAACTGTTTTAGAGTTGTATGATCTTGTATATCTGTTGTTTTATATCCAATGCACATTTTCAACATGGTTTTATAAAAACATAAATAATAAAAAATAATATTTTTGTCCTTACATCAATCAAGCAACTGTTTCTATTAATGTTTTCTTAACAATTTGAACATTTTTTTCTTACCTTTACCTGGTGAAGTGAAACCCTCCAGTTAGTTAATTACTGCCCCTGGTGTATATCTATGCATTGCAAGAGTCAGATTATATACAACAGGTTTTTCAATAAATAAAGTTCACTCTGTTACACTCATGTTTTCAATACGATACGTTTGGCATTATGAGGGGCAACTTCTCTAGTGTGAGATCCTTAAAATTGATTTCTAAAAAATAAGGATCAATAATCATTAAAACAACGAAAATGTAAAGACCTATGCTGCTTTATGTTTCAAATATATTAGATTAGATTTAATTCTAACTATTACAAATGACTGAGCTTGCTTGCACTAGCACAAAAAACTTAATTACACATTATCATTAGAACTTTGTTTATTTCATCAAAGTTTTGTAAACATTATTTTTTCTGAGTTAGCCTGTTACATCTCTATAAGGATTATTTGTATTCTCAAAGATGAATTAAAAAAGTGTCAACTTGGTGTATTAATGAACAAGTATTACAAAACAACATCAATAACACTGAAAAATACAGTGTTACATAAAATTGAAAACAATGAATGCATCACAAATATTTTATCCAAATATCTGATATTTTACCCATCGTGCCTTGGATCAACATCTTTGGGTCACCATTACACACTCTTACTAGTATCAGCTACGTCTTTACAAGTAATACAACTCACAATAAAGCTATGTGTTAATGGCTGTACAATAGATTTAGCCTGTCAATTAGCTACAGAAACTCTGGGGAAGAAGGACCGCATGAGAAAGAGGAGGAGAGGCCCAGGAGAGACAGCCAACGCACACAAGGTGAAACACACTCAGCCATGGGCTTTTCAATAAAAACACATTGCATTAGAATTTGCTTTGCTATACAAATTTGACATTCAACTGGAGACTAACAGTAAATAATATTTTACAGTTATATTGAAGCCCCAAAAATATGAATATTCTACTGTAATCTATGGGTGAGGTGTTGCTTGCTTTATGATGTAAAACTTAGTTCTGTGTTATAACATCAAGGCCTTCGTTTTTGGCCTGGTCGATCTAATGATTTGCACCCCTCAAAATGGCCCCAAACACAACTCCGTTTGGAGGGAATGATGAGTTTTTGGAGAGTAAAACACTGACAAAGCCATTGAGGTCCAATTAGCTGGGCATTGCATTGCGACCTGCAATCTGAACATAGCCTTTTTGTTTCGTTCATATTACACACAACATGCGACTTGTATTCGCCCTGCGTATAAACAATCCTGCTTGATGTGAGGCGCATGTGCAAAAAATGGTTTCGGACAATACTAAAGTAAACATGAAGAAGAATGTGAATCAAGGTGATTGTAGAGCTTTATTTCAGATCAAGCCATTATCATTTCAACCAAATCATATCAAGAAAAGACAAACAGGAAATATTTATTTATTCCTTCATTTTTCTCACTGGGTGCTTTCAGCTCCATCTTCAGCCATGATTGTTGTAAAACATCCTGTCCATGCTCCAGAAATACAGTGTTTGTCTCATACAATGATGTAACAGTCGGATAAATGTGACCTGGGTGTTTAGTCCGACGCAAAAAAATGGATATGTCGTATCGCAAAATAATGGATATGTACCAGATTCAGGGCCACACATAAAAGCATTCTGAGTTGAAAAATCTGAATTGAGCTGTTTAGACCATCCTGAAAATATCAAATACAGGTCGGAAAAGAAATCTGATTAAAGTCACTTAAGTCTGAATGTAACCTTAGAGTGAAAAAACTTTGCAGGGTTGAAGTCAAGCATCACTAGCTGGAAAAGGATAACAGGTGATTACTGCTACAATTGTAGAAGCAAAGCTCGCCACAATGCAGTGACAATCCATTTGATTTCTCTGTAAGCTGCAGCACGAGAATCAATGAATAGCTGTTTAAATTGCTTAGTTTGAGAAACAAACGGATAAAAACATTCTTCAAACTATATTAATGATACAAACGATAATAAATACAATATTGTAACACGTTTACAAATATCATATGTTTATTGAACAGGCATATTGTGGTTATATTTACCCACAGTTCAGACTTTGAAAGTGAAAGTGACCAGTTCGGCAGATATAGAGTTCTCTGCAAGTAACCTATCCAAGCGTATATACACACACACACACACACACACACACACACACACACAGCAGTGAACGAACCTAGTGTGAACAAACACCTGGAGCAGTTTGTTGTGCTAGGGGTGATGAACCATTGATCTTGTTTACTTTATACTGTTGCTAACTTCTATTTTTGTTTAACGTGCCATTTTTTACATCTTCATGTTCTAATGATTATTTCCAAATAAAGCACAAGGTTGCTTGATTCAGCAGTCTTGAATCAGAGCTGATTGTGATGGCATTTGTTTATGGTATGTTTTCTGGAAATCTCATTAACCGATGGATAAACTTGCAGCTTTGTCTGTCTCATTAAATTCAATTTCATTGTGAAGCTAAGCCTGTTTTAGTTGACTAGACAGACCGTCTCAGTTTGAACCTTTATTGGCAACTGCAACAGTTGGACATTTTGCTTTTGGATGGAAACGTTTTACTGCCACATTCGCTTGTCTTATGGTGCCAAGCTACCCAGAAGAAACTGTTTTGGGCTTTTGGTAACTGAAGACCATGAACTCATGTTAAGCAAGCATACATTTATTATCTGAAATTGTACTGCAATGTTTTTTCAATTGTCAATTATTGTCTACAATGGGATTTGTCACCAATGAATAATGTTGCTTTCCAAGCCGCATGCAGTTTAAACTGGTTTATAAAACGGACTTGTTTCAGAAGACTAGGTTCTAGTTACAAAAGCAAGGAGAAAAGATTCTCAGCAAAGTTACTGGAGTAAACGAGTGCTGTTCACCAATAAATATCCAGAGTTCATTTGGAGAAAAGAGTTAAACAAACTTTGAGGTTTTCAGAATGTTTTATGTGCTTCATGTTAATCAAATAACATTACTTACTGCTAACAGAAGAGAGCTTTAGAGACTCTGAAAAAATGAATTTAGCTCTGCTCAGACGGTGAAAAAAATCAATTTAGCTCAGCTCAGACGGGGAAAAAAGTAGCTAAGCTCAAGACCTAGCTCATTTTCAGGATTTCGGTCATAGTCCCCTGTAGCTGGTATAAACTTTGATATCAACATTGTGACGAAAGCAAACGCTCTTAAAAACAGCATATATTTCCTGGCCGCAATTGGTTTTGTTCAAAATCCTAAACTATGTACTATATTTTGAAAGAATGTCAAATGATGATTTGCTACTTAAATTAGTTTAATTTATCTTGTATATATATACACAAGGTTAAAAATTTATTACATTGATGTATTATTGGTACAATTAATGCATTGGACAATATTTCTACAAGCAAATATTACATCAAAGCACAAAATGCGTAATAAAAGAAGCAATTGCATTTTCAACTCTGAAAAACCCAATATAAATCCATTGTGTTTCCTAATTATTCAACTAATTTTTTTTTAATCACTGGCTATTCGACAATAAAGATACTTATCAATTTCCGCAATAAGCCGAAGAGTTAAAATGTTTTTACATGTCGCTGTTAATTGAGCCAGAGTAATTTTGCCTGTACTTCAAAAAAAATTTTGTGCTTATTTTTAATGTTGCGTTTTTGTTATTGTCAACAAATACCTTTATAAAAATGTAATTTAGTGACTGCTTAGATCATGAAATGTTTTAGTTCAATCTGGCCTATTTTACATAATTCAACAACCAGAACTAATCCACAATTCCAATTGTACCTCTGTATGAGGCATAACAATAAGGTAGCCAAGTATATTTTACATAAAAATGATCTGCTTTCCAACAAATGTATTGAATCTCCAAAAGGCTTTATCCTTAAAAAAGGTAAGTTGCACTGAATACATTAATATTGCATTTTTAAATTCAAATACAGAATTGCATTTTTAATTCCAAAACAAGCTTCCCCTCTTTGAAAGTAAGCTAATTACATTATGTGCATTGATCAAGAAGTACTATTAAATAATATATCAAAATATATTTTTCTGATAAGACAAAGAGAGAAAATAGCAGACAGACGTACACTTTGTACAGAGCAATAACTTTACTTACCTTTTCCAGTTTCAAACATCTGAACAGCCGTAAATGTATTATTCAAAGATTTCAAATGCAAGAAGCATGGTTTGATAACACTCACCCACACACACAGTTAAACAAGTAATATTACTGCTCCTGATGTACACTTTCATACTTGGTTATGCTTGTGATTAAGTTTGGATTCTCTCACAGCACATTGTACATATTTAAAATCTCTTTACATATACAGCAGAGGACATGAAGTGATTTACTGTAATGACCAATTATAAAATACACTTGAAGCTTCTGCAACATAGAAACATGTACAGTAAAGTAAAAAAATAAAAATAAAAGAAAGTCAGTGCAAGACTAACTCAAAAATCCCTGTAAACACAAGGATGCTTTTGACTTTCAGTCAGTCTTTTTTAAAGTTTTGAAAAATGTGTACAAAGTTACAGTTCATCATTACTTCTCAAGTAATTGATGAGGGATTGAATTCATGAGGTGACATACTTGAGAGGAAAGATTGTACATGCTTTGTTAAGTTTATGATGCTGCGGAAAAGGACTGATCAAGAGACTGCTATATACCTGCTGGTAAACAACCAAATAACAAAACAAAACTAAACAAAAACATATTTCAAAAGACATAGGTGGAAGATGAATGCAATACAAATGAGTTGGATTAAAAATGTTTTTTTGTTCAAATTGTATACCCAATGTTGAGCGTGATCGAGCAGATAAACAATGCACTCCTAACGAGCTCCTATTTCGATCAAGAGAGTAGGGTTTCAATCAAGAATCTGAGCTGTCTTTTGACTGGACACTGTTGCTAGGGAACAGCAGAGACAAGAGAAAAGGATGCTTTCTTAGCTGTTTTTGAAGATTTGTGATAGGAGTCTCATGCTGGAAAATCTACACAGACTGTAATGTAACAAACAGCATTGGAATAGTCACCCAAGCAAGACAATGAGCAGTCAGGAGGAATCTGCACTGTTTTTGAAGATTTGCAATGGTTTAGGAAACCCATAAATCAGATGTCTACTCTGGCAATCTCATGGAATTGTTTTTGAACAAGTTTGCAGTGTTTAGCTGGAGTACACAAAGGATAACTTCTGAGAAGTCATTTAACTTAATATAAAGTTATCCAAGTGCTCTGGTCTGTGAGTTTAACGGTATTCAGTCTGAATATCCTGTTATTGATGATTGTCAGGGTTAAAGGATACAGTTAGTTCTGTTTAATAGGGTTTCACATCTGGAGTTAGTTTTCATCTCTCAAATTCACTGAAGGCTTAAAACAATCATGCACTTGTCCTTTGATAACTAGATAGTAAATTGTTATAGTAGCTTTTAAGTCTTACAACTTGCTGCAATGTAGCTCCATGTAAAGCCCTATAGATTAAAATGTCTTAACAATCCAATATTTAAGGAAAAACTGTTTAAAAAATAGGCCATATTGTGGAAATTGTCTCACGTAGTAAGTAAATTTTAAGGTGCCGTATCATGTAAATATACCTTTTAAGGTGTTTCTCTCATGTTTTAGTAATGTAGTGGAAGCACAGTAGTGGGAGAAACAAAGGATACAAGTCTTGTTTTGAGCAGCATTGAAGGTGATTCAAATACAGCTTACAATAAATACTGCCTGCTGGAGGTTAATAGAGGTGCACTGATAGTCTAGAGCAGTCAAATATTTATTATGATTTCAAAGGGGCATAATATGGCACAATTAAGTTTCAACAATACAGTTTGCTCAGTTTGGCCAAAATTATGCTAATAAAGTATGGATACTGAATTGTTACGGATAAATTTAATATACTGAGACTGCAGTGTGCTAAAATACCAAGACATTCCTAATGATAGTCCCTTTAAGACAATATTTTAGAATTGATAACATTCCTAGCAATACACTCCTTCCAAACTAATTATTTGCACACAAGAAGGCAGAGTATAACTTGACAAACAAGACTTTAAGCACTTTTTTACAACAAGCTCATGAACAAATTTCATAGATTTATTTTCTTAAGAGTACAGCAACAAAGTGACAAGGAACTTTATGTAGGTTCAGACAAGACTGTTCTGTCAGTTTAATGTGGGAACTACAAAAGTAATGGAAAAGAACATAAAAAGAAAACAATATTTCCTACAATTTACCCACAGCTACAAAGCATCACAGAAAATAAGCTAAAATAAGTTTGTGGATAAAACAAATGATTTACAGTAGAACAGATATTACTTCAAGTCCATCTGTACTAGAAAGATTGCAGAGACTAAGAAGATTCTGAAGAGTTAATGCTCTTTCTTCCTCAGGCAACACAGTCAGGATGTTGAAGAAATTTTTACACTGGTGACCTGCCAAAGAAAATGGGTAAGTTACAACAATTACCTCATGATTTTAAAATAGTGTTTATGCTTGTAAGCCGAGGAAAAGAATCAAAATTGTGTTTAAGCCAACAGTCATTGGCCAATCAATAATTGACAATGAAAAGAAATGATATGATGCACTCGTTTTTGTGTTTGACTTTCAAAGCTTGATGAAAACTTGTTTTGAGATTGAGATCATGATTACAGTCAGGAGCCATGAGGTTAGCAAAATCAAGGTTTGAATTTAACAGTAAAACAATAATGTATGAATCATTGTGGATTACAGTGCCTGCCAAAAGCCAGAAAGTGCATTTAGTCTCAAAGGTAAATACTAATTTAATTTAAAATAAATACATTTAAAAAAACTTCCAATTATTGATAAATTGATCTACGTAAATATCTCATGGACAAAAACTACTTCACATAAACTTGCAAGGTAAACTTGTGTCTGTCCTGTGTATGAACTCAACCCAGCTCACTGTGGGGCATCCATATGCTGAAAATGGATTACTTGTTTTTAAGTCACTATTACAGACAAGAGATTATAGCGTACAACAACTAAACTCACTTTAATGGTGAATGAAGGGGAAGTTTTATAACACCTTAAATTTACTTTGTGCTCAGATATTTCTGGATGGCTATACTAATAGTTTTAAACAGCCACAGATGTTAAATGGCTTATTTAACGAAAAATAATCTTGTTTCAAATTGGCCAACTAGATTGTAAACAAATATTTTACAATATTCTTTGCTCAAAAATTAATTTCATTTTAGTTGTGTGTTTCAAATTTTAAATCCAGTTATGTCTTTGTAAATTGGCATCAAATCATGATAAAAAAGAAGAAAAAAAAAACACACTGGCTAAAAAAGGCTACTAACTCTATAGAGAGAAGCCAAACTCACCTTCACTTTTGTTCAAAGCCATTACAAAAATCTTCTAAAAATACTTGGTGCGGTTGAGAGCTCTCTGAGCCAGCTGGCCACTCTCATCCGTGATTTTCTCCCAGTCTGTCTGACCAACAACAAAACCAATAGCGCGTTTTCGATCAGCATCCTTCTGTTCTTCGAGATCCGCCCAGCGTACCTGCAAGATCAGAGTTTAATGAGCGCCATGTTTAGATCATGACTCTCCCTAAGTTAAGAAAGAAAGCATCAAAATTCCAGTTCAAGATTTTCTCAATTTGTCTGCTGTTAAATAAACATACAGACCAAACAATTCAGCTCCTTGCAAAACAGGACTCTCGGTCTGAAAATCTGAAGGACACAGATAAAGCGTAGCTGCTCCATCACTGTAGGCCATGTAAAGATCATTACCCTCTTCTTGCCCGGCTCAGACATGCGTGTGGCATAGTCATCCGGCAGCTGAAGGAAGTCTTCCATGCCAGACATTCCAGAGTCACGTTTTCTCTTGCCTCCTCCCATCAGACCATCCAGTTTATCTGGAGGAACAAAGCAGGATCTGAAGTTCTCTGATCTACATCACAAACCCACACTTAATTATGTCAAAGAAAACGTGAACTCTAACATAACAAAAAACTAAAATAATATTATAAACTGATCAAAACTGGCACCCCCAAGTTTGTTTCCAATGCCTGGGATCAATGCCTGTATGACAGTTTTGGATTAGACTCAACATTTTCTGATCTGACTAATTCTGCAAGTACAATTATTTAAAATTAAGTGCCTTGGAAAATCATGTTCACTGTTGTTGGGTAGGAAGCAATGCTTATTAGACATCAATTAGCTTAGAATTGTTAAAGAGTATTTTACTCTTTTTACAAATGCCAAAGAAAGTCCAAATGGTTTGTTCAATTAAGTTATCAAACAACAAAAAGCCACTTTTTATTATGGTGTTACATTTCTTACATACTGCAACATCAAATTGAGTCAACCAAATTCAGGCATGTGTGAATGAAAGTAATATATTTTAAACATAGTGGAGAAACTCTTTGATCCGATCTGCTCTTATTTTTGAACCCGTTGTACATCATGTAGTGTGTTTTGGCTGTTCTTTTGTCTATTCCACTACTACACACATCACTGAGTCTGTTTACATTGACTAAATAAATGCAAATATAAAAACTTGCTTTGCAGAAAACTACCTTTACATTCTCTCTAGGCTTGCTAGATTGTTCCCAGGGATTATAGTCAGAGAACAATGAGAGTATATACATATACAAATATCCTGTGAAGTTATTTATGTGACCAATATTCCATTCAGCTGCTAGGCGCCAACACTAATTTGTGAGCAATTGCATTGCAGAATGTAAACTTACTAACCGATTTGACATCACAGGTAAAAAAAAAAAAAAAAAAAAGAGAGAGAGTTCGGCTTTGCCATCAGATGGGTTCTTCGCTAGAACGGCCAATGAAAGCTGACTGTTTTGATGAAGTGAATTTGACATGAAAGAGCCACTGGATGGCACTCTACACACTCAGACAGAAAACCACACCAAAGAACATTGAGATGAACAGCCGAGGAAGAGACCGGGAAAGAGGATAAAGATCCAGAAGCTTGTTTTGCTGATGTCCGACCATCAAGAGTTGTTCCATAAAAACCTCAAAGAGTATAAAACAGCTGGCGTGTGGCTGTTGTCCCCTGAGCAGTTATTGAAGTTTCATTCAACTTGGTGTTTCAATCTTTTGACAATCATTTAAAAGACTTATTAATTTGAATGATACATTTATGCTAATCATATGGGGAAAAATGGTCTCTACATGTAAACTCTTTCCAAAGAGCCAAAATAGAGAAAAACACAAGAATCTGAGAAAATAAACATGCTTACCGGTGTCTTCGAATTATTATCACTGTAATCCACGCAAAACAAAGAAACTGATTCAATCCCCGAAAAAGTATATATTAACAAATCAGATTCGTTCTTTTCACAAACACCGCATCACTACACTTAAGCGGCATGTGAATCCACGTCATAATAACGTCATCCACTAGCTTTTAAAATGCACACTGCAGAGAAGCCATTTGAATGTTCATTTACACCATTGAGCAGGACTATACGCTTCTTTTAAATCAAACTGCAAATTCTTTTTTTTTTTTTTAACCTGTCCTGTCCTACTTCAAAGCAGCCCCATGAGAAGGGAGGTGTGCTTCGTATGAGTTGGTAAACTGCAAATTCTTAAAGCACCACAACATGTATAACGTCTGCATAATATCAAAATGTGTTTTATATGCAAATCAAAGAATTTTCGGGGTCAACTGGAGTGTGAAGTTAAATAAAACTTTCTTGACCCCTGCTCTTTAACTACCTGAGGATTTTTTTTATGTTGTAGTAAACACACTATTCTGTCCAATACTTTAGCAAAGAGCCTTCAAGCCCCAATGCTTATGATAAATATCTTTAGGTACACATGAATATAACTAAACTATCATTTCCTATTTAGATCAGGGGTCTCAAACTCAATTCCTGGGGTGCTGCAGCCCTGCGGGTTTTTGTTCCAACCCAGTTTCAAGCAACACACCAGTAGCTTCAATCAAACCAAGAGGAGCATTATCAGTGGAATCAGGTGTGATTGGTTAATGCTGAAGCAAGACTGTGCAGGGCTGCGGCCCTCCAGCAGTTGAGTTTGAGACCCCTGATTTAGATATTTTACCAATTATATTTCATCAATTAAAGAATTATGAAATTAAAACGTCTCAAAAAACAAACAGAAAACAGCACACGTCATTAAATTGAAGTAAAATATCACACATTTAGAACAACATTCATTAACAACAATGTTGAGAGCAGAGAGAAATCAGAACCTACCCAGCTTGGCCTCTGAAGTGTCCATTTCCCATTTGCTTTTCGGAACGTATCCCTATATTACAGAAAGACACTCCAGCAGTTAATCCTCATGTGATGAGACAAGTGCAGAGTGAAAGACAGCGGGGGAGAGGGAAGAAGACAAGGGCTGGGGAAGAATGCCGATGCTTAGGATGATGAAAGGATTAAACTTGAAAAAGACATGGTTAATAAGATAAAACCGCAACATTGAGTTCTTATGCATAACTTCATCATATCTTTGAACATACTACTGAAATCAGCATGCAGATTTAATGCTCTAATGGAGGAGTAATGATGCACGAATTACTGAGCGCTCTCTATGTGTATTTGGCAAACCTCAAAGCCAAGTTCCTTTGAGAATATAGACTGAAAAACAAAAACACAATACTCGTGTGTAACAATGGGTCCTATTTCAAAGCAAAAAGTGTCCAATGGCATTATGCTAGAGTATTTAAATTGCTCAGAAGAATAATTTAATAAGTTGAGTAATGTTGACCTACAGAAACAATCCTTTGCAAAAATACACCAGATATTGTTTAAAGTAGGAGACAGATTATAGAACAGCCCTATATAAAACACAGACACAACTTCAAGTTATTGTTTTAGTTACACAACGCTGGCTGTTGAAACAGCATATCTTAGGTTAAATTTACTTTAGGTTAGATGGTCTTCAATTGAACTAATGAAGCATGTGCATGTTATCAAAATAGCAGAAAATGTAAGTTCTTTATTTGTTCTACTTTAATTGAAAAGCTTTCCATGTCAACATACATTGGCCAAAAAACACAAAATTGGTCCCATTTTAAAAAGAAACATTTTGAAGTTAAACCCCCCCCCCCCCCCCCCCCCAAATGAAATGTTTAATTTCAGGTATCCAAGTTTAAACATGTCACTAAAAAAAATGTTTTTTTTGTTGTTGGTGTCCATTTAACAGTGCAAATCTCTGAAGCTAGATAAAGTTAAAGGAAAGGCCTTCTCACATAACAGACAAAAAAAGTAAATAAATGCTTTATGAAACACTTCATTTTTTTTTTATTAATTATGCATAGCCAGGTTCACCTGTAACAAAATATTTTTCAATCAACCCTGTCTTTTTCTTAACTTTAAACCAGGTCAAATTTCATCATCATCATCATTTTCTTTCTCCATTTGGAAAAATAATTTGCAAGTTATGCAATGAAAACGCTGCCATTTCCAATGTACATAAAACAAATGCATAAATAAAATACACAGCTACAAACCAGCTCATTCTGTCAGTAAGAATCAGGTGGAAGAGGACATATGTCATACATTCTAGGTAAGAGAGCTTTCAGTCCATATAATCAGTAACTAAATTGTTTTTTCAACATCACACTTCTGGTTCACACTGGATTTTTTTTTGTACTGAGATGATGTGTACATCAAATATTGCATTCAATCAGATTTCAGTGTCTGCATGCTGATGTGAATCTTATCTGTACAAGACCAGCAGAATCATCCAAGCGTTAAAACTATTTCCAGCATTTCAACCAATAAGATTTCAGATCTAACGTATTCATTAAGTCTACTTGAAGCCATCAGAAATTGATGTAAACTCATTTCATTAAGGTTGAAATGAATTAACTTTAAGTTTCCTGTCTTTATGTTAAACAAGATTGAACCAGAGTTTACATGTTCAATAATTTGTCTGGAGAATGATGTATTTATTCGCATTTTCCCAGTTTTTAATTTTGTTAGGTGCATGTTTATTTTATGGCTTTGGTTGTCATACCTGATGTTCTTGATAAACTAAAAACAGTATTATATTATTAGTGTATAATTAAATGAACTCAACAATGGCAATCATTTCATTCATTAGATCACAGCTATTTTCTATAATAAGTTAAAAAAAATTTGTATTATTATTAATTAAACTATGTGCATGAGGCATTGTTATTAGTATGTCTGTCAGTTGCTGACAAATATGGTGAGTCAGAATAAAAACATTTCACAGAATTCAAAACATTTCTGTACAATAAAACAATAACATCAGGTTAAAGAACACACATAGGGACCCAATCAGAATCAGCCACCGCAGCACCTCATGGAAACTGCCTACCAAAGAGCATCTTGGAACAAGAAAGCAAAAATGTTAGCTGGAACCAGGACTTCCTCTCCAGCATGTTTCCATGAGAACATGGGGAGAGAATGCCATCTATATCAAGGGTCTCAGGGGGTGATAGTAGAATGTTGCTATGGGACAGCCAAATTATCCAGAGTTATGTTAACACCCAATTTTTATTTTCTATGAACACACGAGTACCTAATTTAACACCATAAATGCTAGAAATGCCTCATATGTTATGGTTGTATGAAGTAGGGATTTGTGATATTGAGAAAAAAAAATCTAATTCTGATTTCACTGACAATGTGATTGCAATTTGATTGGTGATTTATGTAAGCTAATATTTTTCAGTGAACCATGCAACACACTGTGAAATTAAAATAGAGAAGAAAGCACCTTTACTTTTAACATTCGTAAGTACATTGGTAAAATAGATTTGATAAAACATTAAACTGAACTGGTAAAAAAAAAAAAACTTTCCGAAAACACCAGACCAATACTGTGTAAAAAATGCATTATGACTAAGAACTTATTGATTTTCAGCTAAATATAATACGTATTATATTCGCAAATATTCAAGGTTTCACATAATTTGAAAAAGTATGAAACAAATATGGCAACTGATCAAAATAATAATTAATGTGCAGAACAAATGTTGACCTAAACAAAGTCAAACATTATTTCCTTGTGTCTGTCTTAGCTCTTTTATATGCCGTCATGACAACAACAATGCCGGATATTAACCTTTCTCTTTAAGGCTCTAAGTTGCTGCATACTACCAAATCAGTATTCTTTCTACCTTGTTAGAAACAAACAAAAAAAATCTCTCAGGTCTTTGCGTTGTGAATATTGTGACTGCAATTTGATTAACTGCACTACCCTTGTGAGTATGGTTTATAGTCTTTTAATGTTCATTCGTTAAATGTAAAGAAATAATCTATGGTCATTTCATGGCTACTTTGGTTAAATTATAGACACAACTGCATTCAATTACACTGTTTTACTCAGCGTATTATATTATACTTTCAGGTTACTTCTAAAAACAAAGTTCAATAGCTCACAAGGTGTTTCAAACATTTAGTTAAACGGCACTCGAGAGCAATTTCTCTTAAGTAGAAAACTGCGGGTTATTCGTTTTTGGTCTATCTAACATCGTGAGAAACATGTTCTCTTTCTGATCTATAATATTGTCCATTTATTTGGGGGTGTATTTCTTAATGTTTATTTTCATACTATTATCCCTATTCCTTTTGTATGAGATACATCTAAATACACAGGTTAACGTTCGACTCAAAAAACATATCTTTTTGTTATAGACTGATTTGATTAAAATAGATTGGATAAAATGTTAGAATTATTCTTCATCAGCTATTTTACAAAATGAGCCCATTCTATGACAGGACATTTGAGACAGCTAAAATTACTTCATAGAATCTTCAAAATCTATTGTTTCATCTCAGGGAGAGTAGAATGATAGCAGTCGACAACAAAGCTAAGCCAATCAGAAATGAGAAGTAAAACCCCACTTTTTGAATGGTTTTTGACCAGGAAGAGAGCGAGACAAAGAAAGTTGATTAAGTTGCAGCAGAAAGGCAAACATAGAGCACATTCACAGGGATGAAATCTCCCTCCCTCTACCCTCCCAACAACTTTGATTTGTCTGCAACAATCGACAAACATTTCTGATAAGATTTAGTTTGTGATGAAATGAAATGCTGAGAGGTTAGTTTTAAATTTCCTGCCAATTCCACGGAACTAGGCTGTCCTTGTTTGGTTAAGTTGGGAGAATAAATGGTGCTCCTTTGTTATGATTTATTTTTCTAATCTGATGATTATAAAAATAGTAAAAATGCGCTCAATTCATAAATGGCTTTTCTATAGCTCAAAGATCCTTTACCATTCTTCATTATTCATTCACTCCACATTCATACTCTGGTAGTAATAAGCTACCTTGGTAGCCCTCGGTGTTCTAGGACAGTCTAACAGAACATGTCTGCCAATCCAAGCCTGCAATCTCCTGACTAAACCCACCCACCGGTCACACACATCCATACGGGGCAATGCAGGTGAAGTGGCTTGCCCAGGGATGGACAGAAAAGTGATTTTCTGTGATTGCATTGCGAGTTTACTTTTATTGTTATTTTTATGTTCTTTTCTATTAACTTCTTTTTGTGTCTGATATTAGATGGATGAAGTTCATCTTGCCATTGGCTTCTTGAGCTCTTTCCTTTTTATTTTGATCACCTTTGGCGTTGGTCTCCTAAACATGCGATTTTTCTTGAGATTGAAATGTTCAGGATAAAATAAAAATACAGGTATGGTATATTAAATACAAGACGAATCGACCCTCAGCTAGTGGCCAAAAATGGGGAAGGGTTCCCCTCACCCATGATTCAAGCTAACTTGACTAGCCAATTGACTGAGTTAGGTCAACTGAACCTCCCGGCTAAGTGAAATCCAAGCCAAAGTGATGGGTCACCAGCATCTCTTCATACTCTGACATGGGCCACTACTCTCAGCAAACAAATCCTGCCTCTTAAGAGACTGCTAGGGACCTATTCTACTCTGGCCTCCCACTATGAGAAACAGTACCTCTAACAGCAATGTCATGACAACACTTATAAGAAGCACTTTTATCCTGGTTTTCTGCATAAAAAAAGCCATGTTCCAATCACTTCCTGTTCACGGAGTTACATGACAGTCAATTGGACGGTCAACCAGAAACCATACTTTGCAAGTAAGCTCGTTGACTGACTTCTGTTTTAATCTATGGATACACACGCTCATGCGAACAGCAGAAGAGAAACTTGCAGTAGAACACACAGAGTGGTGACCGCTAGATAGTTTATTTAATGTCAAAACACGTGCAAGTTTACCAGATTAGCGCATTCCCTCGAGCTCAGATTCAGCTTTCACATCACAAAGATGAAGGAAATAAAATATCAGAAGAAGATAAAGCTCTTGTTTAAAGAGATTAAAGTTGAACTGAAAGTGGGAAAATAATTATTTTAATAAACAAAAACATAATTCAATTTGTTTCAATGTAAGATGCCATGAATGCCATAAACCCATTTTACTTGCACATTCCTAAATGTGAAAATGATAATTGGTAATGACTACATAAAAAAAGAAATTACTCAATATCTGATATTTTTTTACAGGTTATGAATACCTTTTTAATTATCATGATAATGCAGTAATATTGTATTACCTTAAACGTTTCATGTTTAGAAGAGTTAGCCTCAGTTTGACAAAAAAATAGTTGAAAACCTCAGTTAGTGGTCAGGTTCGTACAATCTTCACTCCAGAGCCAAAACAGATAAAACATTTTTTAACAGAAATAAATATTTGAAAACATCGTGATAATTATATATTATCGACCAATATGAATTTTTTTTTATGATGCATCTTTGGCAATATTGTCCAGACTTTACAGCATCAACTGTAAAATGAAAAACTGTATAAAATAAAAACCTGTAACCAATGTAAACCTATAAAGTTCAGTTGTGGCACATTATGTCACAGCCATATTAGTATATGTGTGTGTGTATATATACATATATATATATATATATATATATATATATATATATATATATAGACACATTTTTTCATTTTTTACAAATCACACTATCAGCCTTTAAAACCAATTTTAAGGCACTCACACAAAAACATCAACATTAACATCTTCGTTATGAAGTGCAACTACAGGTTAGGCCTGCAAAGCGCAAGCATGTCTGACATTGTTGAAAAGTGTACATGTTAATATAGGTGTTAATAGTTAAGCTCAATATTGTTGTCTATGCTGATAAATTCTGGCTCAACTCTTTGAAAGTCAATATGGGTCATCAAGACAGGCCTACTATGATTGGGTATCAAAAAGAAGACAAAAATGGGAAAATATACCGTAAAAAGCACAGAGCAATGTGTTACCTCTACAAAAGCTTCACTTTTATCCAAGCCATAAACTAATTCACAAAAGTCCGAAAATACATAAAACAATTCAATAAAGACCAAATCAAACGAATAGTTTGTATGATCAACAATGTTTTGAGTTTGAGGACAAAAACTTATTACAAAGAATTCTATTTTCTTGCATTAGTCACCATTTCTCTGAGAATGACAGAAGTATGAGTATTTTACTAAAAGATACAGAGGATTTTTGCATTTAGAAACATCTATGTTACAAAAGATGTTCATGAAGTATTTCTATAAATGTGTGATACGAGATAAACAATGAGTCTTAAGTTTAAGGTGCTACTGTGTTTGTTGTCATAACAAGTTCAATCATGTGTAGATGCGATTTGTCACTAAGAGTAAAACTGCAAATCAACTATATCTGCTCTAGCCTTTTAGGATCATCCTGAAAGAGAATGAAGAAAATCTGAACTATGTTCAAAGCAGTTAACTTTTCCACGTGCAACTCACAATAAAAAAATATTATCTGAACCTCATTTAAAATATCAATTCATTACCTAGTCAATCAAAATCATTCAGCAAACAAAACTCCATTCCTAGTTATGAAGTAGTATTTTTTAATACTAAATCAATCAAATCAGATCATAGAAATATCAACTGAATTATTTAAGACATTTTGCAGTATTTATTATTGACTTCAGACAAAATGGTTTTATTTGTAATTATTTTCAGCCATTTATTAAGGAGGAAAAACATATTTGTCAAAAACATTCAGAATTCCATTCATCACAATCAGTGTTGGATAGCGATGCGCTATTAATAATGCGCAACTGCAACTGTGTTACTATTGGCAATAGCGAATACTCTAACGCAGTACTTTTAAAATAAACTAACTCCGTTACCGTTACTCCCTACTGCGTTAGTGCATTACTTTGTGTTTTGTTCTTATTTCTTCCTGTTGCGAGTTGCTGAACAAAGAAGAAAGCACATTCAGTGATTGGTGTACATCAACCGGTTGGCGACAATTTAGAAATGGTGTCGTGTGATTGGTAGCTGTCACTCGTATGAATACTCACTGAGGCTGTGTTAAACAAGTGTGATCGGGACGAGTCAAGCTGAGAGAAAAACTTTGTTTGTCAAAGTAGAAATACGCACATTATCTTACTGAAGTGGAGAAACATCTCAGTAAGATGGGCGCTAATAATTTATAGATTATATCTGCTCGAAGCTACTGTCGACGGCAACAAAAAAAAAACTACTACATTTTTTTCTAATAATAAATTACTACTAAATCTATGTTTGATCTAAAACACATCGTTTTATTGTAAAATTATTTAATTTCAAATAATATTTTATTTAACTACATTTTCCACATAAACCGTAAATAATTGTTGTTTTAAATTATTAGACATTTTTTGCTAATGCAGCAAAGATATTAAAATAAACGGGCATTAATGGTAGCGTACATTTTTAAGGTAACTAATTAGTTCCTTTTAACAGTAACTCATTACTTTATAACACAGATAACTAACAAAGTAACTCAGTTACTTTGAGTAACTATAACAACTTACTATTTTTATTCATTAGCACAACACTGATCACAATATAGTACAATGAAAAGTAAAACAGGTAAAACTTTAAAATCTTTACTTTGGTTATATAAAACAACAAAATGTACAGTGATGACATCATGACTAGTCCAAAACGTTATTTAATAACTGTGAATGATAATCTACCCAGAAGTTCTGACCGTCACATTCTTAGCTGCAAAATGAACACGTGTATATGCTGTTTTAACAAGTGCACAAAGTGTTGCCAAATATAAAAAACATTTTACAAAAATGTTTAGAGCATCTTTTATTGCGTTAATTTTACAATCTGTGATTTAAAAACCAATGCAAACACTAAGATTTGAAATTAAAATTTAAATGTGCTTCAGCAAAATCTTCAATTTTCAAGCTAAATATCTAGTAATTAATTATGTAAATTCAACACATTAACATGTTTTTATGATTTGGAAATTAAATCTTTTTTTTTTACTTCCTGTGACGGCTAAATGGCCGTTTATAGTCTCAGAGGAGGAGAAACTTTAACTAACGTTAAAGTCTGAGGTAGAGACCTGCACTCCCATTAGAGTAACTAAAACACTATGTGCAAGGTATGATGGGTGAGTCTCCTCTTCTATATGCCGGTTGCACGAGGATACAATGATTTGTGGGACTCTCAGGACTCTCAGGACAGATTAAAATGAAAAATAACTAATGTACAGACACAAATCCATATGCTGTGCCTTTACGTACAGATGAAGAAGTAATGCATTTAGTTAATTATTGCAACTTTTTCTTTATTTTGCCAACTGTTAAATGTTTGACTATTCCATTTTTTTCCCCCGTTGAGAAATGAGAAATAAAAAAACGTTGACTTTTTCCATTCAGCAATCCATATTTGATCACTTAACACATTTTGAAGAAGAATTAGGTGAAATGCTGTTCTGAGGATTCAGCAGCTGTCAAGCAACAGAATAAGTTGTTCTGATTTTGCGTTCTGAGAACACTTCTCACAAGATAACATTCATTATGTTTTTATTCTAACTCCGTTCACTTTCACAGGGTTCTACTAAATAACTATTGTGAGGAAACAGAGTACCTTAAACCACTTATGAGTATCAAACACTGATTTTATTTCTATCCGTTTGCATTAAACGTCTAAATAGCTAAATAAGCAGTTCAATCTACAATATTTTCACTTAATTACTATACAATTTTGAGGATCATGCAATTAATTAGTTGTTTTTTCAATCTATTGAAAGCACTCTGCAGTTACCTTAAAACATGAGACAGCATGTGTTGCACAAATACACCAGAAATCATTTGGCTTTCCACCTACAGTAAACTCTATTGAAGAGTCAATGTTTTAACTGGTCTCACAGCTTTTTTTTTTCCAGAAATAATAAAGCCGTATTAGACCTACCTTGATTTGACAAGAAACTGTGCCAATTAACTCTAATATCAGTTTCATTAATGTAAAGACATACAGCATGCACGAAAAGTCCTACCAGATCTGTCTCGTCATCCTCATCCTTTTTCTTCACGTCAGATTTCAGTTCATCAGACGGGTTGAAGTCTTCCATCTCCACCTATCACAGAGTATTGTGTGTTACCATGTAAAAATCCATAAGGATAATGCACACCATGCTGCTTTTCTCTCAAGCTTACTGGTGATGCTTAATGACTCAAGGCTTTATAAAAGTTGCACACAGTGATATTTTGTTTCCTCCTCTTTACCCATCCTTGTTGCATCAAAGTCGGTATGTCCCTAAGCCACAGATTTACAAGTTCCTCCTTATATATCGTTGACTATCCTCCACTCTCCATGGTTAGAGTGAAACATAAGAAGCTCCGCTCCTCTAACTTTAGCGCTCACTTAATACTACATGCGAACACGGAGCGTTAGGGCTGGAACTGACCAATAGGAGGGCAAAAAATTTGGTGGCGCGCTGAATGTAGTCAGTGTTGTCTTCCACCTGAATCACAAATGTAGAGTTTGTATTTCTCGTGAGTGTTTTTCATATCATGGAAAAAAAATCTTTGTGTAGCCTTTTGGTATCTTCAATTTTTCACAATGTGAGGCATTCGTATCTCGAGGTAACACTGTCTAACCATTTTAGTCATATTTTATCTTTGATCTATATCTCAAAGTAATTTTTTAAGTGACTTGAAAAAAGTAAGTAGAGCCAAGGAACTGTCAGCAAAGAGCCAATTCCAAAAACATTGTTGCATAAAGCAACCAAAACCTTCACTCCAATGTGGCTTTTTATACCAGATCTTATTAAAGTTGAGTAATCACTAAACTAGTCAGTGATCCCAATCTGTGAGTCCAAGCTGCAGGGGCTATGCGAGAGTTCTAAAGATAAAAATTTCCTTTATGCGCAAGCACCAACATGATGTCTATCAACATTAGAATTCAAATAATGAACTAAATAACAATACAAAAAACAATACACTGATAAGAATCTTATTTTTAGCTTTGTGCCACCTCCAAAAGCCAATAACACATGTATTGGGATCCAATCAGCATCTGCCACCGCATTTCCTAATGAGGAAACTCTGCCTCGCACAAAAATCAAACAACTAGAAAGCAAAAATGTTAACGCATGGAACCAGAACTCTAGCTCTCCAGCATATTTCCACGAGAACACAGATGGTGTCCTGATGTAGGGCAAGATCCAGAATTCTACAAAATCATTTCTGAATGTGCAAGTAAAATGAATAGGCTCAGAAGAAATGTATTCTTTTCTTTGAATAAGAGATTAAATACATTTCCAACAACCCTAACCCACCAGTGAGCTTTAAAAAATCCCTTTTTTGTGCTTAAACAAAACAAAAATATTCTTTAGACATGACAATGAATAATTATAAATGCATCGATTAATTGCACTGAAGCCTGTTAAATTATAATTTAACCCACCTTGAGCTGTTGATGGTAAGTGTAATACATGGTTTTGAAAAAGAACAAAAAAAAAAGAAAATGAATGTAAGCCACGACAACTCACGTCTTCGATTGCTGCATCCTGTAGAAGAGTCCTGATGTCCAGTCGAACCATGTGAGGAGGTGCAGACTCCCAGCCACCAGTCAGCTGCAAAAATATTATTATTATAATCTATCAGCATTAGTACATTTGTTTACATATGAGAAAGCGCTCTTACGGTCATTACACTCTTACAGACCGGAACTTGGGTGGTTAGCGAGTGATTAACATGGGGCAAACGCAAATGGCATGCTCACCGATTCGCTTTTAATTTCCAATCATTGGGCGATGACGGGCCCCCACAGATAAGCATCAAAAACTGTAAAAAGTTCGCCTCAGCATATCTGAGGAAGTTCCACACTTGTTGCCATGCAGGAAAGTGCTGATGTTACATAAATGCATGGCTTCACTCACTCTATGAGCTTCCTAGACGAAGCAGTGTAGAAGAAGCAGCGCCAGAAGAACAAAGCCATTACATCTATATTTCCCTCGAGCTTGGCGACCTGCACCCTGTTGTATATAATATAATTCGTCCCAATGTGGCCTTCAGTCTTATAACGGGTTATTTATGGCTTGCTTGCACTTTCAAAATACATAAACCATTGCACTTTCAAAATGTAATTGCTCATTTGACCTCATGGTATCAGCACTTTATGTGCTTCTGTAAGGAAAGTGCTCAAACCCTTCTCTGCTCATTTCTGGATGGTAACAGTAAAAAAAAAAAAAAGGGGTTGACCATGAGAATGCTGTTTTAATGAAATTGAGTCAATACTGTATAGAGAGGTTTGCCTTGTTAAAAGATTTCTATGTTAAGTACAAGACTAAACATGCTTCATTATGCCACAAGCTAACAGAGAGTGAGTGCACTTAAAAGGTTAAGCAACTCAAAGCGGTGGTTGTTGAAGATGGAGAGCATGTGTTTCACTCACACCACCTTCAACTCGGTGGATCTGGAGATAGAACCAGCAATCTTCTGATCACAAGTCGATCTCCTTATCCACCAGAACATAACAGTTGACAACAGTAGTGAGTCGACTACTTCTTGTGCCCATTCAGGAACATCCTTGCAATTTCCAATTCTTGGTTCTTGGTTAACAGTTTCCCATCCACTGCCTAAAGAAATAAATACCTTGGTGATGTCCTTCTGTGTTCTTCCATGAATGTTCCTCTTTGAACAAGTTTGCATGTCAGATGCGATTTCAGCCAAATAGACCTGAACATGAAGTTGTTTTAGTCACTTTGCAGCTTTTGCATTGCCAACAGTCCAGCAGATGTTCCTGAACTTCACCTCAAACCCTTTAGTCTTAGCAGCACTCCAGAACTGCTCGAAGTACTTGACTTTATCATTGATGGCGTCCAGGATGATGAAGGGGAAAAAGCCATCATCCAGTGTTTTCTTAAACGTTTTCAACATACTGCTTCGGTAAGTATCCTCCATCTCTGGTTCGTACTCATACTCCAGCATCTGATGAAGATGACAGCAGAGAGCTTAGAACGGTGATATTAAATCTGGGTTTTAAGTAAACAAACCCTAAAACAAAGCGGAGTTCAAACCTTGGTCTTTATGCGTTTTCCAGTGTCTGGGTCTTTCACAATTTTCTCCACTTCAGTCATAAAATAATCATCCAGTCCAAGAACCCTAGGAGGGGCATCACCAAACTCCACTTCTTTATCCTGTATAAGAGAAATAATTCCTTTTAAAGGATAAAGTAAAAGAACTTAAAATGTTTAAAAAGAGTGATTCTGCTACTTTGATTATATTGACTCTTCAGCCATCAAACACGAGTAGTCCCAGAATAGTGTTTACATGAAAAGCTTGAAACAGGACCCCTACACGCTGCAAAAGACCTCAAAAGAGGGTGCTCATCAAAACTAAAAGCACAAACCACCTCTTCTAAGAGAGGACGGTGAATATTCAGGAACAGGTTCCTGACTATGGGAAAACCATTAACATGATTATTCTGCCAAAAAATTGTAATCCCAATTATTTTGAACAATTACTCTGTTTTTATAAATATACTGAACAAGCATAATTACAAAATGTAATGCAAATTTTACCTCTAATGTTATTAAGGTCTACTAAAATGTAATGTTAAATTTTTCCCCGTCATATCATTATACCAATACTGAAATTATAGGAAAATACTGAATTTCATCCCATATTGCCCGCCCCTATTCCACATTCACAGACTGGTGGTGATAAGTTACTTGGTAGCCCTCAGGTGTTCTGGGGCAGTCTGACAGAACGTTGCTGCCATTTTGTGCCTACAGCCTCCTGCCCACCACCAAACAGCACAATACATCCCTACAGGGCAATGAGGATGAAGTGGCTTGCCTAATTCCACAACGGCAGGATGGACCTTGTGGGAATCGAACTGGCAGCCCTCCAGCCACAAGGACAACCAACTCCACCACTTGCTGCCCTGTTAACTTTATTTTGGACGTTTTAGAAATTCCTGGTTTGAAAGGAAATGTTGACCAAACCTATATAGCAGTGTTCAGTGTTCATCATTATTCTCAGACTCAGAAGTTTTTGTGACAACTGAGGTATCCAATCAGTGAGTGAGAAAGTGCTAAAACTGCATAAATATTCAAGCATTCAGTAGAAGTATTCAACAGTCTACTGGTACCTGCAGTTAAATAATGACTGCTGTTATGAGACACGACATGAAAATGCACATTTTGTAATTGCGGCAATAAACAATTTTGGTTATTTAATAAACCAAAATAATAGCTTTCAGGTCACAGAAATTTGGTTTACTACATCCTTCTTATGCACAAAAAAGGTTTGTCGGTAAGGCCCACTTTATAAAATAACCGATTCTTAATTTTGGAATGATCGATGTAGGGTTCCGAGGGGGTTGGGGGTTTTGGAGAAAGATGTCGTTCTAAAAGCTGATCATGTTATTGTATTTATTTAGTGGTTTCTGCAGAGAGGCGAGTACTTGTGGGTGTATAAATAACGAGTGTTTGTTGCATGTTTATACACTATGCATATACCCATTTACCCTAGGGTTTTCATGGCATGAATGCACCCTGCTGAATCAGGGTAAACACAAAATAAACTTTACCCTGATAAGTTTTGCAACATGACTCTTGCCACTTCCAGGTAATCCACGCATGATGACGACAATCTGCAAGATAATTAACACAACATAATAGTTAAGCTCAACAATAAAGTGCAGTGATAATAAATATAATATACACGTATAATAGGATAATAAAGTGGAATATTTAGAGGTGAGTGCTGATGACAAATCAGTAGCATACCCTATCCGGCCGAGTCGAACGCCCGGGCGGTTTAAGAATGTCATCAACACTCTTTATCTCAGGTTTCTTCTCCACAGGTGGAGGAGGAGCAGGTGCAACAGAGGGGAGGGAGGAAGATGGTGGGGGCCGTTCGTCTGGGTAGCCACGCCGATCGCCTGTGTGATGCACAGAAGAATGAAATAAACTCTCAATGCTTTTGTAAAACCTGACAAGAACACACACAAAAAACAAATAACCACGTAATGTAAGAGACAGATCTTTGTGCTATTGGCATCAGTATAAATCCTTTCATTCATCGTCATGTCGGCTTTATTCCCTTTCGGGGTCGCCACAGCGGAATGAACCGCCAACTCACTGGCATTTGTTTTACGCAGCGGATGCCCTTCCCTGCCGCAACCCATCGCAGGGAAACATTCACACACACATTCACACTTTAACACTATGGGCAATCGTTCTTACTCAATTCACTTATTCCGCATGTCTTTGGACTTGTGGGGAAACCGGAGCACCCGGAGAAACCCCACGCGATCACGGGGAGAACATGAGAACTCCACACAGAAATGCCACCTGCCCCAGCCGAGCCTAGAACCAGCGACCTTCTTGCTGTGAGACGACCGTGCTACCCACTGCGCCACCGTGACACCATCAGTATAAATCAACTTTTAAAATTATACTACAAACAAAAGTGGCCCAAAATGTCATGTTAAAATATAAATTCATGCAAAACAGAATTCATGTAAATCCCAAATTAAATACCATAGCTTGATGATCCTTGTTCATAATGCTCAAGATTTCTCTCAAAGGAAGACCTCTCAAAGCTTGAGCGGGAATAAAGCTCTCTGTCCCTGCTGGAGCGGCTGGGGTGATCTCTCTCTCGATAAGCTGAACGAGACCCAGGTGGGGTACTGTAAAGAAGACAAACAAAGACAATGGAGATATCAGCACAGTGGCCATCTCTTGCTTTTCAGAAAATGTTTTCAGTGTCACAAGAACCCAACAATTCTTTAAAATGAAACACATTGGTTTTACGTGGTTTTCATATACAAGAAAGCACAAATACCAGGCTTTGAGTAGTTATCATTATAATACTTATGATAGTAAATAGGATCTTCATAAAACTCATACATTTTGAACATATTATGCAATATTGAACTATTTCTATTTATTCAAGTCATTATTTTTACGCTTCCAGCTGAACTTTACTCTCTAGTCAAGAGCTCTCTATCTTCTCTTGGTTATATTTGCATCTTCATGAAGTGAAGGAACTGTATCTGAGCTTAATAGAGCACACCGTTGTGATTAACTTGACTAATAAACTTTAAATAATCCTCTTTCAGAAAACTTTTAAAACCAGCGCCAGAGTGGTAGAAATACAGAGTGGTGTCAGGGTTAAAAAAAATCACAGTTGTTTCCAACAGTGCCCTATGAAGATGACACCACATTGTATATCACTGTAATCACTCAGTTTATCTTCTGTTATGAGCGAGAGTGCATGTAATAGAAATATTCTACAGACGCGCAAAGACAACAGATGGACAAAAAAATATATTTTTTATATAGAAAACCAGGATAATAGTGTGGCTGTTTAACAATGAGCATAATAGTGAGCATCAACATTGCAAGTTTTTTATCCCCCGGAGCCCCAGGGTTGTTTAATTTTGGCAGAGGTAACTTGAGTAAAAATAAATGCAACATAAAGTTAAAGCTGCAAGCAGTGATGGAGAAGCAATCGCACCTTCGGTGCACTCACCCTAAAACATCTTTGATTCTAGAATAGTTGCTAGAACAGTCTCCTTTTTACAAATTCAGAAAAAAGCGTTGTAATATGAATGTGTTCAGACTTGGTCTGTCATGAGAATCTGATAATTTAGAACCAATTGAATGTTGAATGTTCATACTTTAACGAACTCTTATATATATATATATTTTTTTTTTACAAATGTGTACAATAACTGGTTTCCTGTCCAGTTTCAAAACTCGACCCAACAGATATTTTTTTTTAGATCATGCAAAAAGTTAAACAGTTTGATTTGCTTTTTAGCTAAAAAAAAAAAAACCTTTGTTTCAAGTGAAACTAGTAACACATTACAAACGCCATCAATCCGACTTAAAGTAAAACAAACACTTTACAGAGTATGAGCGATATTAAGATATAGAATAGCAAACAAAGAAAGCATGTTTTATTTTTCATCTAGAGGAACTTATATACTTATAAATAACTGTTAAATGGCAGTGTCCTGAACACAAGGATAAACAGCATTCCTGCACTATAAGTGACTGATGAGACAGTGAGAGGACACAGGGAACTTGCCCATTCGTGGTCCCTGTACTCTCACACAGGTCAGACCAATTCCTGAAATTTCTATATAAAACTTCATAGTACTAAGCCAACATTTGCTGATGTTGTGTTTATGAGTGCATCAGGGAAAACTCACGTCTTGAGTTCAAACCGCTCATAAACGTTTTATTTCATGTTAATAGTTGCATAGTCAAGCTCAATTGAGATCAACGATCAAGTATGCATCAGATTCAGGGTCCATGAAAGAAATCTTGATCGACCTTGGAAGAACTAAGTGCGTGCCCATGATTTTTACTATGCACATTTAATTTTTACTACTAACCTAAGTTGAACACTGCTGAATGAATCGGCTACAAATTTTCATTAAACAAAATGTTGATGAAAACAAGAACAAGAATCACATTGAAATTCACATTACTTACCGCTCATCCCGGGGGTGCCGATCTCTGTCATAGCGGCTTCTTTCATAATCCGAAGAAAGCTTCTCCCTGTACGGCTCTCTCTCCCTCTCCCATTCCCTTTCATATTCTCTCGAAGAATATGGATCAATTCTTCTTTCATAAAGATCTCTGTGGCTAAGCATTTCTGAAGTATAAAGGTTAGTCACAAAATCAGCAATTTAGTGACTGAGGTTTGATGCTACTCCATCTCATGTATGTCTACAACTGCCACTAAGAATTTTATTACTAGAATTAGTCTAGACTAAAGAATGGCCCAAATGACCCCTTCCCAGCCCCTTTTTGGCTGGTGAACTATAGACATGCAGGAAAGCTGTGTTTACACAATGCAAGTTTTCATTATAACATTGACCATCATAACATACATTTCTCTTGCTGTCTTTTAGTTATAATTTTTTTTAATGTAATGTCTTATGCTGGTTCTTAAAGAGCTCTGGATTTTTTTTATGAGTGTTATTACCTGTAATGAAGTAACTAGCACTAGAAAATGCATGTACTGGTGACGCTAAGACATTGACAAACAGCCTTATATTAGTCTGTCAGAAAAACAGTACGTTGCAGTACTATGAAGCATGAACGCAGTTTTTACATCAATCAGATAACTTTCATTAACATGACTTCATCATGCATTCTCTTGCATCAAGTTACAGTGAATGAATAAATTTATGAACTATCGATGTAAAACAATTTTCATGTAATAATGCATTCTGATATTAAGAACAATTGCTAATTTGCTATATACCACTTTTGTTAACTCATGTTATCTAACAAATGCTTCTTTTTATAGAGGGCTTGAAATATTACAGTTTGTCCATCTTTGTAACAGTGATATCATATACACCTAATTTGATCAATCTTTTAACTTTTCAGTAAATAACAAACCTCAGGTTTTATAATAAATGTATATAACAAATGTTTATTACAATGCTATGCTTTTAATAATACTAATATATCATATATTCTGTTCTAATCAGTCATGGCGTATTCTGTTTAACTTATAAATTTTATTTTAGGTTTACGTTTATAACTAAAGAGTGAGTTATTCAATCATTTTTGATGTTAATCAGCTGTACTAATAGATGTAGTTTGTTCAATTCATATTTTTGTGTTTTACTTTGGTACTGAAATTAGTACAGAGAACTGAAATTTCAGTACCGTGATAACCCTAATCAATACATGTAAATCCATATAACCAATAATCACAAAAACCTAATTTCTACTAGTTCGATCACAATAATTCTTCCATGAAAGTCAGTTTTAAAAAGAGCCATGGCTTAAATGACAAGAGCACTACAGGGCAATAGTCATATTTTCATTGTCTTGAAAGTAGATTTGTTTCTTTTTTCAATAGGAACTCAACTGTTTCCGTGGAACATATTAAGTAACTGACGTAACTCGAAAACTCTAACCAAGACATGTCAATGACAATAGTGTCTGCATTTTCAAATAATAAAGATCTCAACATGGAGGTGGGGCCAACACCGCCCAACAATATTCATTTTTTCCTCTGATATATTTGATCCTCTAAATATTTTTACTACAAAATAAAAAAAAGTTTTTTAAAATTATATAAAGTGAATTCTGTTAATATTGAAAACTAGAAAGAAAATGGTGGAACCCTTTAATGTAGTGAGATGTAAAATTTTACAGAGCATATAAACAGACTGTGCCTCACCTTTCTCATAGGATCGTTCAGACGGAGGTGGAGAAGGTCTCAATACAATCCTCTCTCCATAAGAAATTCTTTCCACTGTTTTAGCTGGGTCTGAAAAAAATTTGAACCGTTTTTTTTTTCAATTGAACAAATGAAAAACTATTAAAAATGCTAAGGGTTCACTTACCTCGGCCATGCCCATAGTCCACTGTTTTAGCAATGAAAGAGGCTGTAGGGGCAGATGAAAGATAGTCTGGAGACTGACTCAAACCAGCAGTCTCTGATAATAAACTGGTAGTCTGAAAAGAAAAAGCAGTCACATAAATTTATAAATAAACATTTACTTAGAGCTGACCTCCAATAATCAATGAAGACAACTAAAAACCAGTCTCAGTGCAAAAGAAACGAGTAAGTACGCTAATCCAGTTCAGCAAATGTTTCTCTTACAAGGGTAAAAATATATGTCTAGTACTTCACAACTCCATTTAAGTTATTAAATTATTTGTTAGTTTACTAACATTTTGCTAACAAATGTATAAAGCACTAGAACATTATTATATCACTGCATTGCATGCATATACTGACTGTCCTCCAAATTGCACGATGGTTTCAGTTTATAATATTGCAAATATTTTTGGTGTGGGTGGCTTATCAGAGCCAAACTGTGTAATGCTCTTGAAGAAAAAACGACTGACATTATATATGTAAAGTCAATCAGAATGTTTGAAGAAGCAGAGCAGATATTGTTTTTATGCTGCTTAAAAGTTGACAAATCAGCAAAAATCTACTTCCTTCAACCGATCAGCTTGCTCTAGACTAGTGGCGCATTGTCTGGAGCAAAGTGTCAAGAGAAAACGCAGAGAAACTTAGTTCCAGTGAATGAACACCTGCTACCTGCTATCTCTCAGCACACAAGCCTTTTACAAACACAACAATTAAACAGATCTTAACCGGAGGATAGCCTAAAGCAGTTTTTGACATTGATTTGCATGTTGCAATAGATTGCTTTAAGACTGCAAGATTTTAATAACATGTTAAAAAAATACTGCTGGTATGGAAATTAACATGCACATTTTTTATGCAATTTATGCAAATATATGGTTCGCACCTCCTGTGACCAGTTGTAGTGAAATACACAGGTTTCACGCAGTGAGTGATTGAAGCTTCACGCTAGAATCCGCTTTATGTAGGACAACGTGACCATCAGGGCGTTTGGCATTTTGCAATAGTGTGGCGAGAATTGAGTGCTCCTCGCGAAGCTTCCCAAAGTTACCACCGATATAAATCTCCATTCCCTTTTCAGGGAATCGGGGTTACAAAAGTAACCATTACGATCAAAATGGAAAAAAAAAACAATACCTACAAATGTTTAAAAACTTCCTTGTCTTAACAACTTTCTTAATCTAAAATGAAAGACAGAGCACGTCTGAGATTTCAGAATCAATGTTGATTTTTATTCCAAAACTAGTTTTTAATTATTAATTCATTATTAAGTTTTAAATATTAAGTAATTATTTTAATAGGAAGTTATTTAACCTATAACAGGATTATAAAGAATCCTGTGAAATAGGTGTCTCAGTTTGAAAATATTTTAATTCACAACTTATTCAGCAATTTATATCAGTAGTTAACAGTGAGCAACACAAGCATTACGTGTATGAATATCCACTTAAAACCATGAACATATTTGATCAATTGTAATTAATTACGATTACTTTTTGGAAGACCATGCGATTAATTTTTTGTTTTCTTAATGGATTGACGGAATAACAAATCCAAAATTATTTAGGAAAATCATTGCAATGAACCTGGAATTCTTAGTTCTTACCTGCAGAGCACTTTTAACCTCTGGTGGAATTTCCAACCCCAGAAGTCCAGCCGGAATTTCGGAAGAAAACCCAGTAGACTCTGGGTTAGACCCATCATCAAATGACCTTTTGCTCTCCTGTAGCTCCCTATTTGCCAAGAGTAAACATCAAGTTAACAAGCAAACACAGCCACATTGATTAGTTGAAAACATTTTGCAATGCACTAATTAAATTTCCTGGATTAGTATTTGGGTAGCCGATGTTCTGTGAAGGTGAGTTTTATAATTAGATTGGAACAAAAAATAAAAATAGCATTGGTGCATTACTAAAGAAAACTTTGATCTGTACCTGATCATCTTAAGCTCTTGAGCAGCTTTCAGAATGATTTCATGTTGTCGTTGAGAAAGGGCAAGAACACCAGTAGCCACATTATTTGAAGACTCAAGACTTTCTTTTTGAGGGTCATGCAGGCCACCTTGTGTTCCTAGGCTGTCTTCATAACAGGGCTTCCTTTCACCAAGAGGGGAGTAAACTCTCTCTGGTCGGGGAGGTGGGAGCCTTTCCCAATCTTTCTCCTCAAATACTGGATCATCAGGGTAACGTGGTGCTCTACGTTTATCTCTGTACCGACTTTCTTCCTCATACGGGAACAATCTTTCTCTGTCCTCTAACCAACTGCCCTCCTGTTCATGCTCTGGAGGTCGTCGAGGTAAATGATCAGAATCAGGGCGCTCCCTGTCCCAATTTTCAAGAGGGATCAAATATTCATCATGTTCATAATCGGCAAAACGTTTTTGGGGCACCCTTCTGTACCCTTCCTCTTCTCCCCCTTGATGAAATTCATCTTCAAAATTGTCTTCACGGCTTGGAAAATTTCCCAACAGTCTTCCTCTTGGCCCGGGAGGTCCCATTGGAAGCCTTCTCATCATTTGGTGAGGAAGTAAGGGAGGTCGCCTCAGGCCTCGTCCGCGAACAGGGGGCCAACTAGCCTTAATATCAATTTCTTCCTCATATTCATGGGGATCATCTGGATCCCTTTCTAAAATATCATGAGGTGGGGGTGGTGGTCGTCTCAAACCTCGCCCCATCATGTCAGGATGGGGGGGTGGTCCCCATTGCACTACACCACGCCTGAATCGTGGTATTACTCCACCCCTGGGACCAAATAGAGGGGGCCCGCGAGGGTTATGTAGAAAACCTCCAGGTGGAGGGGGGCATCTTTGACCGTGGAGCATAAACCGAGGATGCATAGGTGGTCGTCTTGGAGCACCTCGAGGAAAAGGAGGTCTACCACGGATGGGAATTTGTTGCTCAGCAAAGTATGAACCTACTTCTTCCCAATGAGTCTGAGGTTCTCCTTCCCATTCCTCATCTTGAGCCTCTTCCGGGTACTCCTCTGGAAAGTGCTCCTTCTCTGGTTCCCAGATATCAAGAGGTCCTTCGTGATCAGTTTCTTCAGGGCCGTCAAAAGATTGATCTCTCCAAGTTAAATCTTGTTCAGAATCCTGTTGGGAATATGAATCCTCCTCAAATTGAGAATTGGGACCAACCATTCGTCCTCCACAATGCCCTCGACCCCATGCACGGCCCCTGCCACGAAGTGGCATCGGCCCTTGTCCTCTTCCGAGTGGCATCTGTGGCGGAGTAGCCTGATTTAACTCCTTAAGCATAGTTGGAGGATTCTGTAGTTGGGGGGGACCATTAGAAGGATTATTGGCTTTATGAAGTTGAAGGACAGTTTTCTGAGGGGTTGTTTGTTTTGGACTGTCTTTAGGCGCAGTAGGCTTTGGAACATCTTTCTGGTTTGTAGTTTCGGCATCCACCTCTGGTTTTGTTTGAGGAATTGGTCCACCCTGAATGAAAAAGCCATTTTCCAAATCTGTATCATCATCTGCCATTGATTGAGCATTTGCATCTTCAGGTTTTTTGTGCATTTGCAGATTTGATTGTGGTTGAGGCTGTGTACCGGGCTTCAGAGCTTGTTGCTTAGATTGATTCAAGGATACAGGACTAGTATCAGCTCCAGATTCTGTATGAGGACCTGGAGGCCTTTCAAAATGTTTTGGTGGATTCAGCCTAGGTGGGTTCTCAAATCTGGCTGGTGCCCCTGTGGGTCCAGGAGGCCTTTCAAAGCGTGTAGGCATATTCTGTCTGGGAGGGTTCTCAAGTCTTGCTGTACCCCCTGGGGGACCAGGAGGCCTTTCAAAGCTTGTAGGTGTATTCTGTCTGGGAGGGTTTTCGAGTCTTGCTGTAGCTCCTGGGGGACCAGGAGGCCTTTCGAAACGTGTAGGTGTATTTGTTCTGGGTGCGTTTTCAAGTCTAGCTGGAGCCCCTGGAAAAGGAAGATTACCTCTAGTTGGCTGAATGAATCTCTGACCATTGTCAAATCTAGGGGGCCCAATCAATTGTGGCTGCTCAAATCGGGGACCCCTGAGATCTTCAAACCTGTAAAGAAGTTATCATATAGAAGTTACTGACCTAACTTGTGCAAAACATGTAGTTCAAGTTCCTTGGGTACTGTATGCATTACCTTGGGCCTTCAAATGCTTGAGGGTCAGGACGATAAACTGCTGGTCCAACAATGTTTTGTTTTGAGACACTGAATCTGGACCAGGGTTAAAAGATTCTATTGGTGATGGTTCCATTTTTGCATCCATGCAAACCGGTGCAGACACTGATGGAAGCCCTGAAGAGGCAGGATTGAAATGTTCCTCTGGACCTTGGGGTCTTTGCTGCCCATAAGGACCCATCATAGCTCCAAATGATGGAGCCATGCCATACTGATGCTGCATTGCTCTAAGAGTCGTGACCCTCTCATGCAAATGAGCTGAAGTCGAATTCATTTGTTCTTGCCATTGCCGCCACTGGGCTTCATAATCATGTAGCTGATCTTTATGTGGGTATATCTGAAACTGTTCCAGCCACAAGTTAAAATGCCTGTTCCATTCTTGATATAAGGGGCCAAACTGTTGTTGCTGCATTTCATAATGCCGGAGCTGCATTTCAAAAGACATAGTCTGTTGGAATAAATAAAAAGTTGAAATATTACTGTTTTTTTCAAAAGCTGTAATATGACATTTTTAGCCAGCGCAGTTACCTGGAGATGTCCTGGCTGTTGAATAACCTGTTGATACTGCTGCAAGATCTGCTGTAGCTGAGAATGCTCTTGCATCAGTGCTTGGTATTGAAAGCTGGCTCTTTGATGTTGCACCTGCTGCCAATGAGCAGCTGCAGCCTGGAGCTGCTGGAGTCGGGCAGCTTCAGCTGGGTCTCCCGTTTCACTGACACTACTGGGCTGCAACCAGGAGAAGAAAAAAATTAAACATAGCAATACTAAATTACTGGGATATATCTTTATTGCCAATGCCTTGAAACAAACACAATAAAACTACAACTAATTAACATTTTCTGTAACCCTTCGTTGAGAATTGAGATTTAGTGACAGTGCGTTCTCTGGGCCGTAAAGCAGTGATGCATGGGATGACCCGAAATGAGCGGGTGTTCACAGTTATCCACAAATATTTTTAATGATATTCGGCTCGTGGCCGGAGGAGAAAGGGGTTGTTCACAAAAGCCAGACAGCGTGCAAATTCTGTCACACCAAGTTTTTCGGGGCAACACGACAAACATAAAGAATATTACAGGGTTCCACTCAGAGGTGGAGAAATGGACTTCTGTTCCAATCTCGCTAAGTGCTGGGTTCACTCAAATGATTCTCAAGGAAGTAACAAAGCATCTGCTCAATTCTGAAAAGGCAAGGAAAATTACTCGGTCAGTGACGAGTTTCATTGCCAAAGATTTGCGCCCTTATGCTGTAGAGTATAATCAAGGATTTCGCACAATGTTATGTTTCACACAATTGTGCTAGAGCCAAGATATAGCACGCCCTCAAGACGTTATTTCAGTGACACTGCACTGCCCGCACTCTGCAGGGAGGCTAAAGCTCAAATGTTAGAGTCACTAAGCAATACGGACAGGGTTGTAATTAAATACGATGCAAGACATCAATTTTAACAGACTGGTATATCACACTTCCACTGGTATGTCACTACCTCATGGATGAGTGAGGTCTGAGTTCCCTTTGCCATTTATAAAATTACAATACAGTCAAACAGAGTCTAATAAAAAAGATAAGTAAAACTATTTATTTTAAACGTAAATCAAGCAAAAAAAGCTTTTTGATTATATGAAGAATCGTTTTGGAATCAGATCATGGTTCTCAGAATCAGATTGAATTGTAAAGTATATAAAGACTTCCCACCCCCAGTATCTATATTTATTTGTATACATTTACCTAAAACTTTAGAACAGTTGAAATTTGTGTAATTCTGTCTGAAACTTGCTAAACGGTCTGCTATGATAATCTGCACACAGTCAAGAGTGGGAGCAAAACAGGTTTTGACTTTAAGTTTTTTTAGTCTCAGTATGAGGGTTAAATTTCCTGTCAAAATGAAATAAAACAGTTTTTCAATTAAATATTATTCAATATCGATGGAAGAGAAGTGACTGCTAAGGATGACATAGGTGCTCTATTGTAGATTTTAAAAGTTTATTGTGGCCAAATAGCTTTTCTATTTATGTACCTCAGGAGGTGGTGGAGGTGGGGCTTCCTCTTTGGGTGGTGGGGGTGGAGGTTTGTTTTTGGGGGGCTCACATGGAGGAGGAGGAGCAGTTTCACTTCCCAAAGGCTGATTTTGCTTTGCCTTTTCATTTTTCAAACTTTTGCAAATTTTGAAGATGTTGCTTGTACCAATAATCCTTCTGTTCCTGAAAAACAAAAATAATAATTATTTTGTATATTCAATCACAAATCCAAGAGAGGATTGTTGTGGCTTTTCCATGGCCAGCAACTAGTCTATGCTAAATGACATGGGATTTGTTTATGCTCGTTATCGATAAACCAGAAGTGATAATTATGCATATTTAAATTACATTTAATTACATTGATGGTTCCTATTTCCCATCATATGACTACACATCTGTTTGTGTTTTACTTTTTGCCATCCATGAGATAATGCAGCCTCCAGTAGACCCCACAACAACTGACTGATATGCAATAAGTTATCCATAGCAAGGTCACAAGACAAGAGATGGAAAGTTGCAAGAACAGACAAACATTTTTCATAATCATTCATAATTATTAGGAGAGGGCACACTCGTTTTAATTAACTTGTTTCCTGGCAGAACGGAAATAAACACCATCCTTGCTTTTTATAGAAATCCATTTATGGATTTGGCAGACGCTTTGTCCAAAGAAACTTACAGTATAGGACCGAATACGCAATTTGTTACGCCGTCAATTTATCTCAGCTTGCTCTTAATAGAAGTTGTACAACTGATCAATCAACCATAGCAGGTAGATAGAAGAAAAAAAAAAGTTTTTTGTATTTATTTTATTGTAAGTGTTGACTGAAGAGAATCCGAGTACGGATAATATCAATACTGACATCGGTATCAGAATTGGATCTGACACCCCTCCAGTGTTGTTTCTGAGCAGGGTCTTGTAATCACATGACTCAACATTTTAACGCAGCAGACAAAAACACATCAAGCTGTGACGTTTGTAAAAACTCTATCTTTTTACTGAGGTAACCACACGTTTTTATAAACATTTGGGAAGCTTAGAAGAGATCTCTGAACTTCAAAAGAAACGGAAGCGAGGAGGAGACCTGTGCTGACAGGAGGATTGACCTGTGTTATCAGCGGTGAGATCATTGAGTGTTTCAGAGAGGCAGTGGATATCCAGGTATGCATCAATTCATATTTATCTATTCAGGAGCTCTTAAAAACTGACTACATTTGAACCATATAAATCCTGGTATGTATTAATTATGTATCTGTAACAACCCTCATCAATAAAATAGCTATCAGTTTATCATCAAATAAATTATCAGTTTTAATATCTGCCATTAAATTATTTTCTTTTTAACAAAAATATAAATATTCAAAATGTTTATAAACCCATTAACTAGAAGCTCTGAGAGCAAAATACCATCTATTTTAGTTTTCATGCAAATAAATGATTTTTGTTTATGTGTACTACTGAAATCATTAGTTGATATTAACATTGATCAGTGAAAATCCAAGTTTCTTTAAAGAATTGGTATCAGTTTTGGTATGGGTGATACTGAGCCTGTTGGTATCGAATCAATCCCAATTTCTGCAGTATCATATATCAATATACTTTAACCTTTTTAAAACATTGTTCAATTTTAAGCATTTACATTTTGTTAAATGAAATGTTTTCTCGAGTCATGCACCATAATTATGCAGCTTTTGTAAAGTATCGGTTCAGGCACCGGTATCGGACAAATCCCAAAGATACTCAAACCTAACCGCAAGTGGTCACGGCTCTAGAGACATGTGAAAATTTCCCCTCTGCTATTCTGGACAAATGTTTAATCTTGGCTAATAAAACTATATTTCAAAAGTCAATAAATAACCTTTAACTAATAGTGTGTTACTAACATATGACAATTTATTTTTGTATATTTTTAAAATCAGCATTTTGTCCCTCCACCCCAAAAAGCCCACCTAGAGTCAGACAATTCGCTGGAAAATAATGTAAATATCTCACGAATGGTTTAATTAAATGCCTCTCCGATGGTCTTAAACGAATGAACAAATGAAGTAAAACTGCCAAAAACTTTTGAGCTTTGAACCTGCAATAACTTCGGTCCGGTGTCCAGAATAAACTGATGCCCAGCGTCTATTGCAGGGGTCGGCAACCCGCGACTCTGGAGCCCATGTGGCTCTTTAGCGCTGCCCTAGTGGCTACCTGGAACTTTTTCAAAAATGTTTGAAAATGGAAAAAGAGGGGGAGGTAAATATACTTTTGTTCTAATATGGTTTCTATAGGACAAACATTCTTAACGTTTACCAATGCTTAAAAAGTATGTAGAATAAAATATTTAACTTCATCATTTCTGTCAACAAAGATTTGCGTCATAGCCTGCGACACACATTTCTACCAGCAGAGGGCGGGATGCCAGGCAGGGGCTGTCGTAAAAAAAAGCCGGTGTTCCATCGGATTTTCCTTCCTCGTAATTTTTCCCTGACGCAGTAAAAATTATGGACTAGTCTGTTGGTTTTCCCTACCCCATCGAAAATTCCTTCCAGATTCTGCTGCATATATCGATGTATGACGATAAATGATTTTGGTCTTTTAGACATTTTGGTTAAACTGGGATGTTTTGATTTAGCCGACAGATAAAACAGCGTGATTTCACGATCATGTTAAAAATGCTGTTTGTGTGATTCCAATAAAAAAAATAGACATTGAGACTGATCAAGCACTCAATAAGAGAGACTTTAGCGTGATATTATAGTGAAAATAGCCCATGAGATTTAACTACTCTGATCAAGCACTCAATAAGATGGAAAATTACGAGGTTCATGTTATCAACTGTGTGATGGGGCATGGGGTAAAGAGAAAAATAACTGAGGAGAACAGAGGAGTCAATGTTTCTTGGAGCGAATAGTTTTCATTCATTGCCAATGCAGAAGGATCTCCTGAGTGTTTGCTCTGCAGCGAGAAGTTGTCAAATAACAAGAAGAGGAACGTGGAAAGAAATTTCCAGCGAAGGCTGCACGTATTTAGTTACAATGTATTTTTTATATTTTAAGTCATCATTTTTGTCAGTATATATTTGGAATGACAATGTCAGGGATATATCAAATCAAACATAAACTGTATTAATTTGATTTTATATACTTTATCTTTTCAAAAGACTGCAGTTTTATTTTTTATAAATGCAGGCTGCGTTTTATTGCACTGTTTGTTGCCGACCCCTGAGCTATGTTAACTCATTGTTTGTGCTAACTATGTTACCTTACATAATGATCACACTGAATATTAAAATCTATTAAAATAACCCAAATAATTGACTTTGGAACATGGCTATTATAAATAAATTGTGGGAGATAAAGACTCCATTTGAATAGAAATTAAACATACAATTACAATGTGTATAAAACAGAAATCTAGCCTTATTCAAACACATAATGCTTTAACCTTCCCATAGTGTTCATCAAAATGTCTTTTGAAATCGTGATCTGTTTTTAAATTTACTGCTTTTAACATATGTTTCTAAGACATGTTAATTATTATATTATCAGTTATTACTATTCGATTTCGACTACCTAATTTAGGTGAATTTTAAACCTTGTTGACAGTCTAAGTTTACACTTTACGAACTAGAAAAACATACGTCATTTAATTCTATACACTCAACTCTGTATTTGGATCAGATGAAGCAAAATCGAGAAAGCGTATCTGATTAATCAATTAACTAGTGATGGATTCAACTATTATCAAAATAATCGACAGCTGCGGTCCTAATCAAGAGTCCCGTTACAGTTACAGCTCTTTCATCTTTCATCTAACGACTAAGCCGTCTAATAACTGACTGCAGTTTTATTTAATAATAATCTTTAAAGCCATGGGAATAAACCTGCCTGTTGAGACATCGATACAAGGTCTGGTTGTTTTGCTTCCGCTTCGGAGGACCCGGTGTCGTTGACCTTTGGAGCAGGAGCGAGTGGCGAGGGCGCAGGGGGCTCCGGGGCTGGGGGGTTCTCTTCGGCGTTGGAGGCTGCGGTTGAGGGGGTCCGCGGGGAGCGGAGGGCTCCTGAAAGCCGCTCCCCGGAGCTCCCCCAGCCTGCCAGTACACTGGAGGCCCGTTGTTGGTGGCGTTGTTGTGCTGCAGCACCGACTGCAGTTGCTTCTGATGGAGTTGCTGCAGCTGCTGCATCTGCTGAAGGTGCTGTTCTTGGAGACTGGAGAAATTGGGACGACCCTGGAAAAGGTGGACCGCTGTAAGCGGGGTATCCTCCTCCTCCAACGGGCGGTGGTGGTCCAGCTGCTTGTGGGGAAGGCTGGGGTGCCCTGAACTGATGAGGCCGCGGGGCGAACCGCGGAGGTGGCTGGTGCCCGCCACCGTACCCACCCCACGAAGGGATGCATTGCTGACCCGAGTCGCCGCCGCAAGGCCTAGTAGCCTGAGCGCATAAAGCCCGGTTACTTTGGAAACAATCAATAATCTAATGTATTCAGCAGACGAGAGGTTCACAGTTCTATGCTTCGGAGTAATAAGTAAAATATTCCAATTCAACGTTACAAATGCGACGCTAGCGCTAGTTGGTTCATAGTTATTGTATGAACGCCTTTTCCTCGTCTCGTCAGGCCGGGCGCGTGCTCAACTGCGCATGCGTCGATGCGTCACTGTGACGCCCACATGCTATATGGAGGATCTGCAGCACTGGAGACAGTACAATAAAAGCTGTGAAAACCTTATCTTTGTGCTCCAAATGTAACATTTTTGTATAATGCATCTATTCATCTGTTCTCACTGTTCTCATTTAACATTTTTTTTCTTTTATCCCCTGGCGCTCTTTATGTAATAGGTTTATTTAATTTTTGTTTTCTTGGTCCTCTTGTTCTGTTAAATTCTTTCTCTTTGTATTTTGATCATTCCTTTGTATGCTTAATTATTCAATGTCATTGTAAACAAAACTGCCAATAATAACTAAATAAATAAATAAAAAGCACGGAGGACAGTCGATTTCTTCTTCTTTAGATGTTTTATGGCGGTTTGCATCCTTTCTTTTGGTGCATTATCGCCACCATCTGGTATGTAGTTTGGACAATTGGACAACTGAAAGAAAATCCAACCTATACTTAATGTACGTGTCTAAAAACACAGTCTTATACATATACATGCACACGGTTATATTTGGTAAAAATATTTTTGTAAGTTCTTGCATCTTTTAGTAATGTCGAAATTGTAAATGGTTCTATTTTCTTTTTTTTACCTTCTTTCATTAGACTTTTTATCTTCTTCATTGGTTTAGCTATCCATAATAACGTGTGAATAGATTCCTGCTCTCCACAGTTTTCACATTTTCCTGTTCAGTGATTTCCTATTTTAATTTGATGTTGATTTAATCATGTGTCCTATTCTTAACCTTGTTATAATTGTCTCTTCTTTCCTGTTTCTTAAAATAAATTGTATTTATAAAGATCTCTTCCAGTTTCAACCTTCATTCCATTGTTCTTGCCACATTTCAATTATAATTTCATTTATTACACTTTTTGCCTCATTTTTACTTAGTGGAATGTTTGCTGTTAACAGTTTGCTCTGCTGCAGCATCTGCCTCTTCATTTCCCTCTATCCCCACATGAGCAGGATTCCATAAAAATGGAACTATTCAATCTTTCCTTTCCAATTCTTCCAGTTTATTTGTTATGTCATTAACTATGTCTTATCTTCCCTCTAATTTCCTTGTTTTTATACTAAGCAGAGCAGATGAACTGTCTGAACAGATGAGAGTATTTTTTACTTCGTTTTCATTGATCCAGGTGAGTGCTGTTTTAATTGCTACTAACTCTGTTGAAAAAACACTAAGATTGTCCGTCGTTCTTTCTTTGATTTTAATTGTATTTTTTGAATTACCACCACTACTCTTGTTTTCGCAGTTTTGGGGTCTTTTAATCCATCTGTAAATATTTGTATTTATTTTTATAGTGTTCATCAATGTAGTTTAGTGTGTGAGAAGCTTTTTGACTTTTATGTTTAGTTTACTCTTTAGTTGGTCAATAAGGTTTAAGTTAATTCTATTTATTTGTGTATGCCATGGTGGTGTTTTATCTTTTACGTATATGACACTTTGCTCATATTTATCTAGCCCCATTTTGTTTGCTATTTTGTTTCCTAGCCAACCTAAATTATAGATATTAGTTTGATTATCTTCCAAACAAGTAAGGGTCACGGTGGCGCAGTGGGTAGCACGGTCGTCTCACAGCAAGAAGGTCGCTGGTTCTAGGCTCGGCTGGGGCAGGTGGCATTTCTGTGTGGAGTTCTCATGTTCTCCTCGTGATCACGTGGGTTTTCTCGGGTGCTCCGGTTTCCCCACAAGTCCAAAGACATGCGGAATAAGTGAATTGAGTAAAAACGATTGTCCATAGTAAGAATGAGTGTGTGTGAATGTTTCCCAGCGATGGGTTGCGGCAGGGAAGGGCATCCGCTGCGTAAAACATATGCCAGAGAGTTGGCGGTTCATTCCGCTGTGGCGACCCCGAAAGGGAATAAAGCCGACATGAAGATGGATGGATGGATATTCCCAACAGTTTTTGAGTATCTTTTTAAAGCTTGATCTTCATCTTGACCTTGTATGTTTATCCAGTAGTTCATCATTATTTTATTCTTCTTAACCTTAAAGGCATCTCTCCTGTTTCTATTTGTATCGCTGATTGGGGATGACATAATGGCTCCACAGCTTAATCTGAGAGCTTTTGTTTGCTCTACTTCTAGTTTTTTAAATGGGTTTTCTGCAGCAGACATATATGCTAAGCAACCATAATCCAATTGGGGTTTCATTATGCTTTTATAATTTTAATAATTCCATTTTTGCTTCCTCCCCAGTCTTTTCCCGCTAAGTTTCAATATGTTATTTATCTGTTTACATTATTTTTGACATATTCTATATATTTTGCCAGGTTAATTTCTCGTCGAATATTATTCCCAGGAATTTTATTTCTGTGACTTGTTTTAATGCTTCTCCATATAATTGCAAATGAATCGTCTTGTGTCTTCTTGCAAAACATAATGTTGTGTTTTACTTATTGATAGTTTAAAACCCCATTTCTTTGTCCATTTTTCAATTTTGCTTATTGCATTTTATTTTCATAAATTTATATTTCTTCCTCTAATCCATATTGCTCCATCATCAGTACAAAGACCCCTATGTTTGATTGTTCTATATCCTCAAATATTCATTTTCATTATATTAAATAAAATTGGGCTACATACACTCCCTGGGGGACTCCATTCTCATATGTTTTTTGGAGAGTGCTTGACCTACTTTCACCTGTATTGTTCTTTTGTTAGGAAACTTTCAACCCAGTTTAAGATTTTTCCTTCTAATCCTACTTTTTTCAGTTTTATTATTAAACCTTCTCTCCATAGCATATCGTAGGCTTTTTCCACATCGAAACAAACAGCTACCACTACTTCCTTATTGTTTGAGCTTTCCTAATTTCGTTTTCAAGACATATAAATGAATCTCTAGTGCTTTTCCCCTTTCTAAATCCATTTTGGTAAGATTTTATTTTCCTGTTTGTTTCACATAGTATTCTATTCTTTTTGTAACCATTTTTTCCATGACTTTCCCTAGTTGTGAAGTTAATGCTATTGGCCTGTAACTATTTGGGTCTGCTTCATCTTTTCCTGATTTTTTGATGGGTATAATAATTGCCTGTTTCCATTCCATTGGATTTTTCCTGTATCCCATATTTTATTGAATAACTTTAATATCATGCTTAATGCATTATCACCTAATTTAGCTATCATGGCCTTATAAATTCCATCAACCCCTGGAGTGGTATTTTTATTTTTTTCTAGTGCAGTGTCTAATTCATGTCTTGTAAATGGCATGTTAATATCTATATTTTCATTATCCTTTTGTCCTAAATTTCTATTTTCCTCTATAATTTTCCCTCTTTCCATTTTTTCTTCCTCTGTTAGATTTTTTGTACTATGAATATCTTATATATTTCCACTAATATTTCTGCTTTTTCTAGATCTTCTTTTAGTATTCTATCTTTCCATTTTAGTGCTGCCATTTTATTTGTTTTATCTATTCCTTTCATTTTCCTGATTACCTTCCAAATTTGATCTATATTTGTTTCTCTACCAATTTTATTACAGAACTCTCTCCAATAGCTTCTTTTTGCCCATCTTATTTTTCCTTACTTTTGCTTGACTTCTTTTGTAGTTAATTAGTAGTTCAATTGTGTGATTCGTTTTTAATTTTTTAAAATCTTTATTTCTTTGTTTTATAGCCTCACTACATTTGTTCCACCATGGCACACTTTTTTTCCCCTCCCTGTTTTTGGTTCTTGGTATTACTTCTTCTGCTACTCTAATTATTGTGTTTGTTATTTTTGAACTTAATTTCACCACGTCGTCTTCTACTATTTCTTTTATGAATTCTCTTTCCATAATATAACTATATAGATTCCAATTCGTTTTCTCAAATTCCACCTATATTTTTTTCCCTCTTTCTATTTTCTTTTATTCCTAATTTAATTATAATTGGGAAATGATCGCTACCCATACCACATTCTTCTACATCCCAGCTTTCTTCTATATTATTAGTTACTATTGTTAAATCTATAGCTGAGGTTTTATTTCTGTTACAATCATATCTAGTTCCTCTACCATCATTTAAGCATACTAATTGTTTTTCTTCTAGGAATTCTTCAACTGTGTCTCCACATTTATCAGTTTTCTCACTTCCCCACAATGTATTATGTGCATTAAAATCTCCACACCATATTGATTTCCCTTTTGCTTACTTATTTATTTAATATCCTTTTATCCATTTTTTCCCTGGGTTATAGTAGTTTATGATATTTAATTCTTTGTCTCCTATCCATACTTTTACTATCATTGATTCATGATTTTCATTTATTTCTACTACAATAATGAGCACGATCCTCTGCATGTTGCTATACCTCCACCATTCCCTTCTTTCCTATCCCGTCTAATAATATCATATCCTTTTAGTACAAATTTCAAATGATTTTAACCATGTTTCTTGAATACAATATTTTGGCTTTTTTGTTTTTTCTATGTATTGTTTTAGTTCCAACTCATTAGATTCTTGCATTCCACTGTAAGATTTTTGTTGTCATTTTACCTCCTCCTTCACCTAGCGCTTCATTTTCTCCTCCCAGTAGTTCCCTTACTTCTTCCCAGTTTATGTCTTTGATTCCCAAGCATTTTCACCTGCTTTCACATGATTTATTTGTTCTGTTCTACTTTTGGTTTGTGCTGCACAATTGATTGATTCAACCATGAACAGGATAAAGTCTTTCTTCTTTACTTGTACTTCTTTACAGCGTATCTTCGCTGTCAGCTTGTTGTGGTT
>UELW01000501.1:0-36090 GCA_900490495.1 Danionella dracula
AGCCAGTACAGACACCTGACATTGCTTTTCGTTTCTTCCCCAAACTAATAGGAACGCGTGAACTCCTCCAGAAACGACGCCCTCGAGTGATCCGACGAAGCAACCGATCACCCGGCCGTACGAACAACTCTGGAGTATGTACTCAATCCTATCATAAAAGAAACAAGCATTGTTTAACCTGTTTCCTGTGACAGCTAACAATTAAATCAGGTGATAACTTTAGCTTCTTAACTACCCCCAGTTATAGCTGAACGTAATCTTTGGTTTTGACAATAGCTTGTAATAATTCAGGATATTGCTTTCTGGTGTTAGATTCAAGAATTTCTATTTTATTTTATTTTATATTTTATCAAAATTATTTTAATAACTTCACTTTTAAGTGTAATTAATTTTCAAGCTTGTTTTGTTTCATTTTGTTTTTCCCCTTTCTGTTCCCCCAAGCAAATATTCAACAGAGTTTGAATCACATTATTACAGCAACAAGCACCCTCTTTTCAACATAGCAACACACTCTTTATTATTTCGTTAATTTAAATTTTAGCAGTCCCTCAGTCTGTCTCAAGTCTCCCTTCCACCTCAAACGATGGCTACAACAAGAGAAACCATCACCCACTGGGAAGACCTGGAGAACTGGCTGGGCGAGCTAACAAGCACCATACTGCCGGAAGCAGCAATAAACCTTCAAGGCCACTCCCAAGATCAGCTAGACGAAGCCCTAACAAACCTTATGGCAAGAGATCCAACTCAAAGCTATGGATCCAAAGACCTAGCAAAATTTTTGGGAAGTCTCAGCCACGTCCTGATCGCCACCTTAAAGCTGGAAGAGAGGACAAAGTCACGCATGCAAAAGAAGCTGACCCGTGCAAAAGAGCAAATTACCCACTTGAAAGCAGAGGTCCGGAGCCAACAAGCGGAATCAGAAAAGGATGACCGCGACTCCAGAGACGAGATGCAAGCGCTAAGAAGCGATTTAACAGCTGTCCAACAAAAAATTGAGGAGCTGTTAGACCATCGGAGCAGTGAACTGGAGAGGAGCAAACGAACCGAAAGACTCCTGGAAGCTGCGGAAGAGGAGCTCAAAACACGGAGCTCCAGAATAAAAACCCTCGGGACACATCTCGAGGCCACATGTGCAGAGATCCACGGCTTAAATGAACAGCTGACCGACCTCCAAAAGGAACGGACCGTAATGAAGGCGGAATTGGAGTACGCAAAAGGATTACGAGCTGATCAAAACAAGCCCAAACCTCAAGGGTCCTGGCACCGACCATGCACGGAGGAACCCTCCATTCAAGAGTACAAGCCAAGTTACTCTCAAAATTATGGGTTCCCCGCTACAAACATACACCTCCTCCTAGAGTCAACCAAACCTCGGGAAGAAGAGAAAATGGCCAAACCGTCGTCCAGATGACCAGAGAGCTGAACGACCTAAGCAAGCTGGCCAGAAACATTACCCACTTCACACCAAACGAAGCAAGTGGAAGGGACATACAAGCCTACCTGAAGGACTTGGACTTCCACCTACAGATGAGAGCCTCTGCGACCGACCAGGACATGCTCTATCTGATCAGAATCACTTCTAGTCCGGAAGTACAAAGCTTCCTAGACCGACAGCCTCCTCAGATCACGTCGGACTACCACCTACTCAAGGAAAGCCTCATTCAAGAGTTTGGAAACGCAGTATCCGAACAAGGACTCATGGCTGCCTTAGAAACCAGACAAGGCCGACACGAAACGCCTCAAGCGTACTACACACGACTCCGGCTAGCCTACTTCGGAAGCCGCAATGAGCCCTACATGGAGGAAGACCCGAACTTCAGAACTCTGTTCCTGAGAACCTCCATCCCGGAGTCAGTCAACACCTGGGTGTGATGGCATGCCCTCGAACCATGACGGCCCTCCAGCTGCGAGAGCTGGCACAGAAAGCCTATAGCAAACAAAAGATGGTGTTGGAAAAGACAAACCGAAATCCAACGATCTTAGAGGTGAACCTGCCAGAACTGCCTCTGGAAGGGGCCCACCAGTCAACCCAGTCTGAACCACGGAAACAGGGATGGAAGGAAACCCCATCCAACGGAAACTGGAGTCCAAACTACAGCATGAAACCAAAACAGGGCAGGCCATGGGACCAGACCCAGTCACGACACCGTCCCTATGAGCCGCGCCATGACAAGCCCTGGAACCAACGACATTACAAGCGGAAGACGCAAGAGAAACAACTCCTGGAACTCAAGCTGGACCCCAAGGGAGAGGCAAAACCCCCAGTCCAGTAACGGAGACCAGCGACGATACTACGACCGTCACCAGCCAAGGTCAACCAGAAGCGAAGCGGTGTACTACCAAGCACCTGCACCCAAGGTGGACGTACAAGAAATAGTCCAGCTCTGATGAAAGAGTTTCTCAAAACCAAGATGAGGAACAAGACAGGAGGAAAGACAAAGCAGACTCCTGACCAAAATGAGAGCAGCGGAACAAAGGCGTTCTGGTAGCCCACTTAACAAATGCAGTGGCTTCAAGTATACAAAACCAAATCAAGGAAAGTGCATCAAACGATTGAAAAGAGTCCAGCTCGTCGAAAGACCGAAAAGAGTCCAGCTCGTCGAAAGACCGAAAAGAGTCCAGCTCGTCGAAAGACCGAAAAGAGTCCAGCTCGTCGAAAGACCGAACAGAGTCCAGCTCGTCGCAAGATCAAATAGCGTCTGACTCACCAAAGCACCAAGAGTCAAACTCTTCAAGAAAACCCGAGTCAAGTCATCAAGGATTCAAGACGCATCACCCCGCTCTCACTCTCTCAAAACCAAGAACATTTCAAGTGGAACTGGAAAACACACCACTTCCAGTTCCAAACAAATCTCAAATAGAGCTGATCAAGACCAAGCCTCAAGACTCAAACAAATCTCAAATAGAGCTGATCAAGACCAAGCCTCAAGACTCAAATAAATCTAAAACAGAGCTGATCAAGACCAAGCCTCAAGACTCAAATAAATCTCAAACAGAGCTGATCAAGACCAAGCCTGAAGACTCAAGCACATCGCGAACAAAGCTAAAGACTCACCAGAACCTCAAACAAACGTAATCAAACAGAGCCCAGCTCTTCAAGAAACCAGGAGCCAAGCTACCAAGAACCCAGAATGCAGCCAAACGTTCCCTGACTCTCAAATCCAAGAACATCTCAAATGAAACTGACAAACACAGAGCTGCAAAATTCAAAACTCTCTCAACAGAGCTGAACAACACAGAACAAAAACTCAAGAAAACTCCAGCAAGCAGGTCAATACAAAGTCTCCAAGTCTCAAACAACGACAAGACAGATGCTCTTGCAAAATCTGGTGCACCAAACGGACTCGTGGTACCCTCTGACCCTCCCACCCACCCACCCTGCGGGTGACTGCTGTGACCTGGCGACATGCACTCAAGGCCTCCACAACCCCGGCCTCCACCCTGGTCAAGCTTTCGCCTCAAATTTCCACCGACGACCTGGTCAGCCTCCAGACATCTGACTCCGCCATCCAGGCGATAACCAAACACCTGATCGACCCTGTGTTGCATCCCAGTCGTCCAGACGACCTTGCTACGGACTCTGACTTGAGGCTCCTTCACGCAACAGAGCACTCCCTGCATCTGCATGATGGGCTCCTTCTTCTTGCCACCGACGCAACCACTCCACATCGCCTCGTGGTTCCCCGGTGCCAGAGGGGGGGTGATGCTCACGCACGCCCATAACGGACCACACGCAGGACACCACGGAGCCAAAGCAACACATGAGTCCCTGAAACAAGTGGCCTACAGGCCGGGAATGCAACAACAAGTCGCCGAATATGTCAAAGGATGTCTAACATGCGGCCAAGTCGAACCAGCAAACCCAAACCAAAGAGCACCACCAAAGTGAAGACAAATGAACCAAGTCCACGCTGGGTCCACACCGAAACCAGATGAAGCCCACCAGAGCACCAAGAACCCCACCAAAGGGGGGAATTGAGACAGACTGACAGACCATAGACCAAATAGCTTTGCGCTAATTATTCAAATACATATTAAGGTTGCTTTCATTTTTTGTTATTGTTTTCTTCCCTTTCTCCTCTGTAGCCAAAGCATACCAAGACATCCCAAATAGCTTTGCTCTAATTAATCAAATAGATATTGATTTTGTTTTACTTTTATTTAACCAAAGTAGGTATTCACATATATACCAAGTTTGTTTCAAACCCTTGATTTTAAGATGGTTCCTCTTGTCTCCCCAGCTCAGTCTAAGTTATCCTCTCAGATCCATTAGGAATGTTAGAATAACAATTCTGTACTTAGTGGCACAACGCTCAACACTGGCCCTAGTGAAACAAAGAACTGAGACAACAGGAAACTAAGAATAGGATTGATCGACAGACCCAGAGTTTAACTGACCGTACCGACAAACGATCGGCGTTCCAGTGTTCTCGGTCACGTAATTTAATCAAGTACTCTGCAATAACTTGAAAACCGAAACTAAACAGGCCATACAACTAATAGCCATTCCTTTACACTCTGTTACCAGGAAGATGCTCCGACTCGCCGTCTTGCTAAGCTGCGTTGTGGGGATTCAACCCCAACCCGAGGTGGCAACCCCAGGACCACCTTCAGGAATTGTACTCCGGGAACAGCCCGGTTTACTGATAACTAACTGCAAGACTTACTCACAGAGAGTATATGTACGCTTAAGCCCTGCAGAAGTGTATCGGTCTCACTCCATTCCAAGGGCCCCCCCAGACAACCTGGGCAGGATCCCGTTGGACCCAAGAGGCGTTGGCACACGCCCAAGCTGATGTAGCCCACATGCTACAGCAGTTGCAAAAGATGACCGTCACTCAAGCAGAACTAAGCGGAGCCAACCGTCGTCCCAAACGATTCTTAGGAACCCTACTGGGAGCCGCGGCGGCCGTCGGTACTCTATTTAATATCGGAATGAGTAGTTTCAACGCAGTCAACTTAGCAACCGTAAGACGACACATTGGAGAAATCCAAGACGAGCTCCCCGATATCAGAGGACGCCTCGATGTCCAAACACGGTCCCTACAGGCAATCGGGAAGTCACTCAATGGTACTATCGTGGTCCTAAACCGACACTCTACTCTGTTGAACCAAACAATCAAATCGATTAACAAGCTTTTTAGCGTAGTCCAGAGCGACCTAGCCCAGATGCAGCTCCTAAACACCCTCATGGCAGATATGCTCCGCGAAGTTAGCTCCTCAATCGACAGTTTGGCGATGGGAAGGATTCCCACGTACCTGGTGCCCCTCAGCCTCGTACAGAATGTCCTCGCTTCATCTACGGTGGGTACTCCCAACCCAATACAAGTTCACCTGGCCTACTCGCTCGGGAGCGCCATTCCACTCTACGTGGACCCTACGCTCGGCGACTTAGCCTTCCTAATTAGCCTACCGATCGTCGAAACGAACAATATTTATCGGCTAAAAGATGTCGTGAACGTCGGATTTTGGCAGGGCAGTACCCACGTGAAAATTCAAACCCCAGAGGTTGTCGCCTACCACGAAGCCAACGAAGAGCTTTACCTGGCGCCCAATCTGCGTATGTGCACCCGCACCAAGGACATTCACTACCTGTGCCCAAGCAAGCCATTCATACGAGACAACACCGAGGGCATTTGTGGGTTAGAAGCGATGCGTCCAGACACGCGATGCCCCGCGGAAGCAACGCCGTCTTTCCAAGTCGAGCTGACACAAGCTGAAATAGTCGGGAACCGCTGGTTAGTCAACACCCCTGCCCGGTCTGCGACCCTCACGTACGATCAGCACGACACCGCCACACGCATTAACCTCCCTAATAGTACGCTTTGGATCAACGTCCCCAAGGGCTCCATACTCCATATCGAAGACTTGCCCTCTATCACCTGCCTGAGGAAGACTACCGCTCAGAGTTGGAGATCCCCTCTTTCTTCAAAATCATGCCTTCACCCTCGAACCCGAGTTGGAAGACCTGATCAAAGAGGAGGGCACGCAAACGATCGACCTGACCCCTGTGGAGACCGCTCTCAAAGCCCTCGCACGAAAACCACTCGCGATTAGCCCGATCTTTCGGTCATGGTCCTCCGCGGACACCGCCCTGTGCATCTCGACAGCCATCGGTTACTTAATGACTCTCATTCTCGCGTTTCTACTCCACAAGAGAGTTAGCGCCATCCGAGAATCAGTAAACCGTTGCCTCCCAGATGCCCCGAGGATCTTCCGACGCCGCCAGGAGCAACCTGTTCATCTACCTGAACTGGACAATGAGTCGAACTTGTTGGAAATCACTCCAGTAACGCCACGGAGAGTCACCCTAACCTTACGCGACCCAGCTGAGTCCTCCTAAGGGGGGACAACACTTTGACCATCCCGATGCCTGCCTTTATAAATGACTCTTCCGATCCACGAGTGGAACGCCTGTTTCCCTGGCCTACGGCTTTTACGCTCGACGATGTCCATCAAGGGACCTCCCCGACCGTAAAGGGGGGATATGTAAGAACTATCAACCCAGATTCAGTTACTGCACCTTTAATTCTGAAAAACCACATTCCAGAATTAGGGGCCCTCACCCCATCTCAGGGCGCCAGCGGTCTGATTCTATCAGAACGTAATCATCTCCACAGATTACGAGGGTCATCAGATAACCCCCCGCGTCACCTCTCTGCTCCCCTGAAGCCTGCGAACGCTCCGAACTCTCCACGACCCCAGGATCAGACACTGAGTGGACAAAGCCTGGCTCCACTCAAAGTCGTGCTCACCCAAAAACTGCTTTTCAGAAGACTAAAACTTGCTTTAAGAACACTTTGTGCTCATACAAATATCTCCTGAAATGTACTTTCATGTTATGGAATAATTCGTACTGTACAGTTAATAGTTTAGTCAGTTAAAACGAATGAATGAATGAATGAATGAATTTTCGTAACTACCCCCCTAGTGTTTGATCTTGATTTAATGCAGGTCACGTTACGGAAAGGATTTAATTGTGTAAAAAATTATCCGTACTTTTCCGATTAGATATGACGTTGTCTATTAATGGATGCAAATTAAAGAAGCGGACGTCTCTCCCGCCGAAAAGCTGCTAGGGGCTGAAGTGTGACGTCATCACCGATCCGATCTCAGGAATGCTCTCATTGGCTAAGCTGCGGGAGAGACCCGCCTCACGATTCAAGAAGGGGCCCTCTTCCTGGCGCTCTTGCATTCTAATTCTAATTCTCATTCTTACTTCATCTTTCTTCACTTCTTCACTTCATCACTTAGAGCCTTCTTCGTCACGTTTTCTTTAACTTTCTGTTCCGTCTGCTCTCTCCTCTGGCTGTTAGCCAGACTCCCCTAATTACTCCCTCAAAAGGGATGCTTATCGTTTGGTGCCGTCTCAACGAAGAAAACTCGGCTAGCCTCAACCCAGAACTTTGACCCCAGATATAAAGACTGTTGAATCCAACGGGAAACTTTTCGGACCCCCACGGAAACTGCTGGGACACTAAGATCACCCTCCCAAATCGAGCACGCCTCACAGCTGTACTCCCGGAATCTACTCGGCTTGCCACGGACCACGTTCGACCGGATCGACTCGAAAGATCTAAACGGTAGACTGCGATAATCAATCACTTAACGCGGGTAAAACGGGAACAGAGCGACTGTGGGAATGCTAAATTAAGTACGAGCCCAAACTGATGTGTAAAGATAACTTCTTGCTGTTATTTCAGAAGCTTTGTGTCTCTCTCTCTCTCTCTCTGTCTCTCTTGCTCTCTCTCTCTCTCTCTCTCGGTGTGAATGAGTGCCTGTTTGCTTGAGCGAATGGTTAGGTTAGTTAGCTAGAAATCATTTATCAATTTGTGTGTCTAGAATAGAGTTAATAAAGCCTTTAAAAGACATTTCCTTTGTTTTAATCTATGCAGTTGATCCGTTCCCTGTGGTTCTGATTCCGAGATAATACGGTTGATTTCCCCTTACCGTATTATTATTAATTATTAAATGTGTAATAACCAGTTTGTTACAACACCCTGCTCTTCATCAAACCTACCCTGCTTTTCATCAAACCTACTCTGCGCTTCATCAAACCTACCCTGCGCTTCATCAAACCTACCCTAATTTTTATTAAACCTACCCTGCGCTTCATCAAACCTACCCTAATTTTTATTAAACATACCCTGCGCTTCATCAAACCTACCTTGCTCTTTATCAAACATTACTTACACTTCATCAAACCTACCCTGCTCTTCATCAAATCTACCCTTATTTTTATTAAATATACCCTGCACTTCATCGAACCTACCCTGCACTTCATCAAACCTATCTTACAATTCAACCAACCTATCCTGCTCTCAAACAAACTTACCTTACACCAACTTCAACTTAACTACCCTGTCCTTCATCAGACCTTCAATTAACCTTCAATCTTGCTGTGAGGATTACGAACCCGGACGGCTTGTAGTGGGTTCTCAAAAGTATATTAAAATGAGAAAACCTCAAAAAAATTATGGCACACTCACTGATGTAACGTGCAAAAGGATGGTTTATTTACAGTGTACGAGAGTGAAAAACCAAGATAAATCAAAACCCAGCAAAGTCACAAAACAACCAAAAATAAAAGAACAATTAAACAGCAACCCAATAAACATCCAACAAACGATATATGTCCAACCACTCTTAATAATCGACAAATCACAATTTGCTTACGGCACCAAGCTCGCCTGCCAGGATAACTCTCTCCTGATTTGGTGTTTGGGCTCCCTTTTAAAGGGGAAGCCCCGCCCTTTTAACATAAACCAACCCGCACATATTAACAGGTAAGTATAACATTTGTACATGTTCTCAAGGTTAATTTAAATGTTTTAAAACACATCAAACCCCAACCAGTCACAAGTAATCAAAGTATAATAAAATAGATCAACATATCAACATATAAACATAAACAAATAGATAAATAAAGATAAATACACACAAATCACCCCCCCCCCCCTTATCCAGAAGACAATGGACGAGTCGGCTTCCGGTTGCTCCAGGGCGCTCCACAGTGAACTTGGCACTATTTAGCCAGGCCACGAGGAGGCACTCTGTTTGACCAGCTGATGGAAGAGCAAACAGGAAGACCGTCGAAAGAGAGACACAGACGCGGTAAATATTAAACAAATAACAACCGTAACTACTTAGATGTAAACAAACCGAAAACATTAAACACTCAGACAACATGTGTATGTGCATGTATTTGTGGCAATAGCGTGCCTTATGGATGGAGATGGCGAAGTCCGTTAGCAGATGTGTTTGTGTGTGTGTGTGTGTGTGTGCGTGTGTGCGCGTGTGTGTGTGTGTAAACCAATGTGCCAGCGTTGGACGTGTGCACCCGAATCACCTCAGGCTTTTATGTATAACTTAGGTAAGTGAATGTGTTTCAATGTAAAGCACTGTTTATCAGCCAGGGTCAAGTCACCTCATCACACTTGCTCTTCATAAAACTTATCTTGCTCTTCATCAGACCTACGTTACACTTCAACCAACCTACCATGCTCTTCAAGAAACCTACCCTGCTCTTCAACCAACCTACTCTTTACTTTAATCAACCTACCCTACACTTCATCAAACTTACCCTGCTCTTTGACAAACCTAACCTACACTTAACCACCTTCCCTGGTCTTCTTTAAATCTACCCTAAACTTTAACAAGCCTACCATGGTTTTCATTATTATACTCTTCCATTCATATGGCATATAGACACTATGCTATACATCCAAACATCCTTTCCTTTATCCAAGCATTAACTCAGTTCAACAAGCAAGCAGGACACCAGCAAACCCATTCAAATATCTTCATTGCTTGTAAATATATAAAGCATGTGACAGTATAATGTAAACATGTATCATAAAGAGTAAGTAAAAAATATTGTGTAGCGATCGCTTTTCTGTCTCATTTATAAACAGAAGAGTGATTTGTAGAAACATTGCTGTAAAAACTACCCAGGTTTCCAACTTCAAAATCAAGTGTATGTGTGGGTGTTATCTTGGCATGCAGTGGTAGACCGGTGTCTAAAAATATTCCACGTACTCGCCACTTCACTACATACAGTAATAAGAGTCCAGAGCAGGGAGCAGAGAGTGGTTTCCACACAAAGATGTACTGTGAATGAGGGATGTGGAAACCAAAAGACAGACAGGTGTGGCTTATAACACACAAAGATGCTTTTAGATCATATTAATGTTAAGCTTGACGTCTTTGGAGACGATCCTGGAAAGAAAGTGTGGGCGTTGGGATAGGGGAAGAAAGATGGAAAAAACATGGGAAGGAGTGAGGTAAGCAGCTGTTTTTATAGCTTCTGTGTTGTGACTGGCAGAATTACAAACAAAAGCTCCTCCTCGGTTTCTGACAAGAACAACCGTTTTAATAGTTTTCAAAAGAGGCCATTAGCAGGGTTTCCATTACACTTTTCTCACTTTTTACAGTATACATAATTATAGATACTCATAAAAGTCACCCCATATTGGTTTGTTTTTTAATTTGCGAATAATTTGTCCAATCAGCTGGCTTTAGAATAATAGGTTGGCTAAGAATAAGTTTTAATTGGTGAATTTAATTCGAGTTCTAATTCGAGTGTTTTTTAAAGCTTTTTTATTGACTTTGGCAAACCTAACCATTGGTTTTTCCTCAGTGTATATTAGCCTTTTCTCAAACTCTGGCAACCTTAAACATAAATTTAATGTTTTTGAGCATTTATCCACCTTTTCTAAGACTATGTCAATGCCAAGCAACAACTAAAAACATATAAAAAATGTGTTTTAAATGGATTTAAGAAAAATGAAACCAGTGAAACATTATTTAAGACCAAGAATGGTGCATTTAAGACTTTTTAAGTCTTAAAAATTGGAAATTTAAACTTGAGACATTTTTAAACTTAAAAGATCCAGCAGAAGAAGTAGAAACAGATGTAGAATCCACTTTGTAGATGCATACACAAACCAAAAAACCAAGAGAATCATCTCTCCATTAAAATAACACTATATGTAGATAAAGATGATTGAAAAATGGCATTTTAAACTCGCAAACACACCCTAGCCTTAATTTGAATGAGTTTATGTTTTTGTGCTTAACTTTACATAGCATTGAGCAAATATCTTTATTAAGGAAGGACGCATGCTGCTGCTGCAGCCCCTATAAACCTCTGACCTGCTACCTTGCATTGACCAGCTTTTATTTGAAGCAATAAACAGGCTTCTTTATGTGTTACTGAGTGTAATCATGGTTGAAATAACAGTGTAACGATTACCCTGATTTAATTAAATCTGTCAACACAGTCAGGAGTAGACACTCTAGGCAAATATGCTTTTTATGTATAAAAAGCTATTACATAATACAGTGTAACACGGTTTAATTGTTGATTTTCCTAACTAAGACTTTTTTTTTGTTTTAGTTTTTTTTGTATTTTCCCATTGAACTGTAATCAGAGAATCCCTGCTTATTAACATAAAATAATTAAATTTAATATGCTAATTTAAATAAGAAGAAAGGAATTCTATCCTCTCATTCAACATCTAAACCAATAGGAGTTGCACTTGCCCAATAAGATGTTTTTGTCATAAATAATCACCCTGGTTACAATCTTAAATCAAAACTTTTATTGGTGTAAAAACTCTGCTTAAAATGTAACTCGTTTTATCTTTAATAATGATTTTGGCACCCAAGTATAAATAAACGTAATCAATGAGAAAAAAATAATGTTTGGTTCAAAATAGACAGACAAAATAACATCTTAATTATCTAAAACAGGTACCATGCAATAACATATTAATAGCTTAGGGAAAATAATAACTTCAGCAATGGTAGAACTAATATTTCTGAATATATTTATAAACAATCAATTTCTTCCACACCATTTACAATTACTTTCACTACATGTTTAGCAAATGCTCTTCTCTAAAGCAACTTATAAATGGCTTAACAGTCTAAAATTATCATTTAAAATGCCAATTCTTGTTACATTTATATTCAGGAAAAAAAATTGCATTAATCAATTTGAGCCTTTGAGTTCTTCATTTTTAATGGAAGGGTATTATGGGAAAGTGAATTACACAAACACTACTAAAAACCAGATTATAGAATCTACAAATAAAAACTATAATATCTCTGTTCCTGTGCTTATATTATAGTGTATGTCTCCACATCTGATGTGCATAAGCTAAAAAATAGCGTTTGTGCAAGCCTTTACCTCCCTCCTGTTCTGACGCTTCACTTTCATTGTCTCTGGATCTCAAAAAGAGCATGATGCAGCAATAGCTAGCTGACATTGTTCATCATATTAATCATTAGATTAATATTTAGATGTTTTACTTGTTAAGTATTTAAAGTGGAAACCTCTAAAAAATGGAAACTGTGGTGTCCCCACTTGACGAGCCTGGGGTGAGTTTGCGAGGAGTTCACTAGTAAAGTTAGTGCCAGAGCAGAGGCTTGTGTCGAGGGTAAATGTATTTTAAATTATTGCGCACACCTGTCTTCGTTTCATTATTTTCATATCTCACCTCAAAAGCAATCAGACCCGGGCACCCGGCGATCTCGATTTGGCACCTTAAGTAGGCAAAAATGAAACACACCTACACTGCTGTCTCCTCTCACGTGAACTCACTCGACTGTCGCCAGCAGCGTCCACGCAGATGCGTAGAACAGGCGTATGCATTTCACATTTACTGTATTTAACAAACATTTCATATTAAGGTGTATTTGTCTGTTCATATTTTGTTTTAATTGATTAGTTCACAGCATCACGGTGGCGCAGTGGGTAGCACGGTCGTCTCACAGCAAGAAAGTCGCTGGTTCTAGGCTCGGCTGGGGCAGGTGGCATGTCTGTGTGGATTTTGCATGTTCTCTCCAGGTGTTCCAGTTTCCCCACAAGTCCAAAGACATGAATTGAGTAAGAACGAGAGTGAATGTGTGTGTGAATGTATCCCAGCAAACATATGCCAGAGAGTTGGCAGTTCATTCCGCTGTGGCAACCCCGAAAGGGAAGAAAGCTGACATGATGAATGAATGAATGAATGATTAGTTCACTGCATTAAATACTTAACTAATGTCAAAGTAAACTTTAAACAATTTTAAATTTAGCTGGGGCACTGATGAGCCCCAGTAAAACGGATCTAGCGACACCCATTTACACGCCCTTGTTAAAGCTTGGAGACAGGATTAGTTGTGTGGCTTGTGGGTTTGTGCGAGGTGTATGTCAGTATGACTCACTGGGGCAGCTGAGAGCCTCCTTAGCTGTAATGCTCTTGTTGCAGGCCGAGCAGAGCGTGGTTCCAGACACGGTGAGAGAGTTGAAGAGATGGCCATTACTGTAGCGTGCCTCTCGCTCCCTCGCTTCTCTCTCCCGGTCCCGCATTCGCTCCTTCTCTTTATTCTAATCACAGGAGAACAATGCGATTCATGAGTTAAAATCCTTTCTAACAAAGAAAACCTTAGCAAAGCTAGCAATCTCCTAGATATTCACATATTTTGGCAGTGATGACACTAGTTCCTTGTGTAAACATGTTTCATTTTCTAAGGAAATGAATCAACACCATTTCTGAGGAAACATAAACCTGACTTTAAAGAGTATGTAGAAAGCCTGCATTCACCAGTGAAAGATTTTGTAATTTACTGTGCCTTTATCAAGCTTTATCACAGGAAAAATAAATGGTGGCTATCGCCTGTATGAGGTTTAGGTAAACAGTGACCTCAGTGCAGTTGTTTAACTCATGATTATGTCTATGCCTCGTTTGAAACATTTTAGATGTGAGTTTGCCCTCTTTGTAACCCACGATGGGGACATTTACACTTTAGTGACTTTTCAGATGACAACATTAATTTACGCAAGTAAAACATTTTTAAAATTCTGAAGTTTGGGACAATCAACAGTAGCTGTAGTAATTTACACAATAAAATCACAATCGCACATCATTTAATTTCACACATCAGTTCATTTTGCAGAACAATGATCCGCAAATCCAGCCCTGGAGGTCCGGAGCCCTGCACATTTTCAGTTCAACCATCATTAAAACCAGCTGTTGCACTAATGTCTGAAAAAAGATGAAACCCACCTGTTGCACTAATGTCTGAAAAAATTTGTAGCAGGTTTAATGCGATTGAAGAACAAAGTGACTGAAATGCAGTTCCTCGAGCAGTGAGCAGGTTTTCACTTGCTCCAATGTTACAGCTTTCCACCTTTGGAGCTGAAAAAAACATGTTTTCACCCCTGGCTCCAATAGGTTTTGATCTTCATTAACACTTTGAGGTGGTAAATTATAAAAAAAAATTACGTTATGTTTAAAATTATTTCAATTTGTTTCAAATTATAAACAAATTATGTGGCCATGAACCACCTCAGAGAATGTATTTTCGCATACTGGTGGTACTGTATATATATTATATATATATATATATATATATTATATATATATATATATATATATATATATATATAGATATATATATATCTATATATATATATATTATATATATATCTATATATATATATATATATATATATATATATATATATATATAAACACAAAAACTGGCAGGAACAGGGGGTGTTTACCCAGGGCACCAGATTAGGACCACCTCCGCTGACAGAACACCCATAGTTTAGTAACCTTTAAAATGCAAGAGTATGAGAGGACTATCTACTAGGGTACTTTTATTTACTTCAGAGACCTGAGTTTTGCAATGCTTATCTAGCTGTGACACTTTCTTTGTTTAGGATGTAAAATATTTAACATGTTACCATTGAAAAAAACAACATTCTCTACCTAACATTTTCTGACTTACCTTAAGAACTTATATCCTGCCTTTGGTAAAACTATTGATGCCCTGACAGGATGAGCTTACTTAGCTAATACAGCTGGAGTGTTGAGGACCATTCTTCAAGTAATACCCTTCTGCAACCACTTCAGAGATCCTCCTTTATGTTTTTAACAATACAAAACTTACAGTTTTTAAATATGTATGTGTAACAAAATTATTCAACTGTATTTTTACTTAATATGCTTTCACATTTTAATATAATCCCACCAAACATCTTGGTAACAAACTCAACTTTAAATGAATTTCCAAAAATGAACAATTCATTTAGACTCAGAACAGAGACTCAGAAGATGTTAAAGGCGCTGTTTTGGGATTGTGTTTTTCTGAGAACTATTGACATACAAAGCAGGAAACAGTGAGAGAGCACTTCCTCTTCTAATCTGCTTGACTCATGAAGTTACCATAGTTACATGGCCATGTGTTGAAAAGTGAGCAACGGAAAATGTATTACAAACCCGGTTAGCGTGTTAGCAGTCCCAACCATCAGGAGTTCTAAATGAACATGGCCTCACTGAAACTTAATCCAGCAGGATGGGTATCTAATCATTTTTTGATTCATTTGAGGAAAGTAGCATATGTGCTAAATGCTAATAAAACATTAGAAAGGTTGAAGTTTGGTTCTGCAATCATAAAAAAAATAAAAAAATCAACTTCACAGAGGCTTAACATAGAAGCTCCCAAAATCTCTGTTACGCAAAATACAAAGTCAAATAGAATGTATCTATGCAAGGAGGACAACATCCAAAGTACCATAGCTCACTTGAAAGTTAACATTGAGTCAGGCTATGAGAGCAAAAGCATGACTGAAATGTGGCCCTGAGCACATTTTTTGGCTAGCCTAGCTGTGCATCTCAAAAGTTTAGACTAAATTCTCATCAACAGACAGGAAATGGACTGAGATTGGCATGACATAACGGTGGTGCTCCAGTTTAAACAATTTCTGCCTCAAATATAGTTTAGTCAGCTGAGGGCCTGTGGCCTGGATACAGTGGCCTATGGGGAACTATGGTGATAATCTGATAATATGTGGAAACAGGTAAAAGCAATTGACAATACAATGATTGGGCACAATAGAAGGAATACTTTATTTTTTAGCCAATAAAATACAATATCAGTGTTTGTTGCTATTCTGTTTACGGTTCACTTTAGTAAGGATTTATAAACACAGCCAATGGTTTTATACCTGTTTTATATGGGTTTCATATCAGATCAATGTGCAAACTCAACATTTTTTGCATGTTTTAGTATGTTCCCTAGTCAAAAACATGCCTATTTTTTTCTTCTTGGAGCTCAAAATGAATCTTGAATTGTAGACTGAATGTAAATAAAAAAATCAAATGATGTGATCTTCATGAGAAAGTTACATGCTATTATAATGGCACTTTCATAGCACTTTGCATGACATGAGCGCAAGGTTAACCATGGAAGGTGAGTTCTGTTTTCAGTCAGAGGCGTATGTCCTCAGAAGTTCAAATACTGTGTCTGACTGGGTCATATATAAGGTACTATTACATCACTATTACAGCCATTTTCTAAGTAATAATGGCACTGCATATTCAAACTGAATAGAATGAGTAACAATGTAATGTTTGGCCAGCAGGGTGTGCGAGGGAAGAGGAACAGGGGGTACACGGCTCGTGTTGCAGAGAACAACCATTTGAGGTGATCCAAAGATATTATTTACAATAAATACTGCGTTTGAAGTTTATTAAGGTACAGTGAGAATGTAATGTGTAAAGTTGATCAACTACTGAAAGTACAAACAAACTGGTACATGGTGCTCTGGGAGATTCATTCAGCACACACAGAAACAGTATTGTCACATTTTAGTTTTTGTAACAGGGTGTCTTTTGGTTCATAAAAAGTCAGAAATTTGCATTCACATGTCTTAAATAGGAGTATGGTGGGTGCAAACATCCCCAGTATAGACTCTCTACTGCTTGCAGCCCTTTAATTTTTTGGCATAAATTGCTGGAGGATGCAGTCTCACGGTGGCGCAGTGGGTAGCACGGTCGCCTCACAGCAAGAAGGTCGCTGGGTCGGTTGTCATTTCTGTGTGGAGTTTGCATGTCCTGTGATCACGTGGGTTTTCTCCGGGTGCTGCGGAATGTCCCCAAAGACATACGGTATAAGTGAATTGAGTAAGAACGATTGTTCATAGTGTTAAAGTGTGAATGAGTGTGTGTGAATGTTTTCCAGCGATGGGTTGCGGCTGGAAGGGCATCCGCCGCATAAAACATAAACAGGCGTTGGCGGTTCATTCCGCTGTGGAGACCCCGAAAGGGAAAAAGCCAACATGAAAATGGATGGATATTGCAGGATGTTGCGGAGCCGCACTTCTATGACTGTGTCCAAATGTCTATATAAACTGTCCTGTTAGTGCAGCAGAAGATCTTAAAGACATCTCATCAATGCTCAAATATCTCACATCTAAACTGTGATTTTTCTCAAACATGCCCTTTAAACCCTTACCAGTCGTTTATGATGGTTTTGGCTTTCCAGGTAGTGTGGGGATAAAATGTGACATAAGAGACTACAAGACCGTTTAAATTTGAGTGGTCTTAAAAAGTCTAAGCTTAAGTCTCAAAAACTTGCAGAAATCCTCCTATAAGGTCAAGTTGTGCCACACAAAAATAAGACTTTGCGGAAACGCAACACCACAAATAAACCACTTCAACTGTTTCCATTAAAGTTAGTTAAATCAGCCGATTGATATTTTAAAGTAACTGTGACCTTAAAAATCTTAATAATTGAGTCAAATCAGTAGGTGCCCAATGATCTACGTTTCCCCAGCAAAGATCTCAAATCAGTAATTGGTGTTCATCAATTCATCAAACAGCATCAATTCTCCAAGGTGCACTTGATCAGTCAGGAATTTTGTGGGATTATAGTCATATGTACTATCTTAAACTAATGCTAATGAAGAGCAACATAAGACACAAAAAACTTTTCAGTGATTCAGCGTTCAGATTTTTTTAAGATGAAACCTCTTCAATTTGAATATAGAAGAATAAAAATGTTAGACTTGCATGAAAAGAGTGACTTTTATTTTTTTTATCTTAACTTTATTCAATTCTTTTAATCTGCAACCTCTTTAATTTAATAGGATTTCCTTTCTTCTCAATATTCCTTAATAGGAATATGTATGTATTATATTGAGAGGTTTATGATACCAAAATAAAGGCATTGAGTTTATTTGTTTGGGACTTCTTTTATTTCTGAAAATGTGGATGGAGGAAAGCTTTAAAAGGCAAGCTGGGCACTGTTTCGGACCTATTACTAGGACATTTTAATGGGACCCCTGTAACTTTCAATTTAACACACATGGACTAGAGGTTTTGAATAATTTCTTTCCACAAGTTTAAGAACCTTGAACATCTTACTTTATGTAGACTATTGGCACAAAAATTATGTACCTCAGCTGTACAAAAGTACCTTTTAAAGTAATTTGTATGATGACTTGTCTGTACTTTCAAAAACATCATCAAGCAGTGCTGATTTGCATTGATTAATGCACAAAAATTGGCCAATTAGCTTCAATTTTCAAAACAGAACAGGATAATCGTTAGTATAAGTAGTCTACATTTTCCCTCTTAAACACACATTAGAAAGCCCTTTGACTTTTGACTCAACAAACAAGAGCATTTTTAGAAATCTGTTCTAGAAAACATGCATCTGTAATATTCAATGTAAAAAAAAATCTTGCCGCTGGACCTGAACCTGAAATTGATGCTCTCTAACAGAGAGCTATTTCTATGGCAACCTCTCTTTTGGCTCTCTCATTCTTTTGAATATATCTCGAAGCACACACACCACACACACAATCTGTAGTTCAACATTCCCACTCAGTAACACCTACACAACTCAAACTCACAGTAAAACTAATAGCTGGACAAAAGGTGCACCTTCGAGTTAATGCTCACGTAACATGATTCAGTGGAGTGATAGCACTAGTTCTTTCATATTACTGTATTTGCTGCTAATAATATTTAAAGCATTTTAGAGCTTCAACAACATATGGACCCTGTTCCTTGCTTTTCCATCAGAAGATATTTCAAGATAAGAGGTGAACAATTTGTGACGAGTGGTCCCTGTCTGATGAGCCCATGAATAACAACTGGAGGTGAGGGAAATGAAGTAGTGAGTTATTTCCAAAGATTGCTGCAGAAAACTTTGAGGAGCTACAAAATTAGTTTTTATGAGTTGCTTTAATGATTTATCAGAAACAAACAAAATATTATGAAACAAGCCTGAAGGTGACACTCACGTCATTGAAACCATAGTTTTGGGTCTATGCACATCAGGCGCGATGCAAATTAATGATTGAAAATACAAATATTCTCTTGTGCGATTTCGGTGCAGAATAGATTACACATCAAAAGCGATGCAAACATGCGACAAGACTCATGAACATTTAGCAAATTTCTCAAACTCTTTATCAAGATTGCATCAGCAACACTAAAACAAAGGAGATGATTTGGGTTATTTTTTTTTTAAACAGAGGAGGGATCTCGAGAGTTTCCCCGTTTGGTGCAGGAGATGAAGCTCCACTTTAGAGTAGGTATTTAAGAACATCTGTGGGACAGTTGTGCTGCTGAAACCTGTTCTGAAGAGACAGAGGAGCTTCAGAGACCCGATCTACCCTGAATGCATCTGGCTTTGTGTCTGAAGTGTTCAGTTGTTTTATTCACAAGCACAGCAGAGCAGTTTTAACCTCAAGGGGTTTCACTGTTTTCTTCCATCATTTTCACTTTTACTCTTGTAAATGCTAGACAACATTATATGTTCTCATGTGCCAAATAGTTAAAATATATAAACGACTAGAAAAGGATTCACTTTGTTTTAAGTGACACAGAGTCAAGCTGCATTGTGATTGGTAAGATGTGTTGCAGTTACTGTGACGAGACAGAAAAAATCAACCTGGGAGCAAATAAAATAAACGCCGCATGTTTGTTCAACAAAAATACATTGTTGGTATTAAAGGAGTCAATGTGATTTTATCATTTGATAATATGCTCGCTTAAATGTGCAAGCACCTTAAGAGTGCAAGAATCCTGAAGTTCTGATTGCTTTAAATTATCTGGAGAAGTAATTATTTCCGTTCCGCCTCAAATGTTTTGTATTTTATTAAGTAAAAGGGATTATTTATTTATGGTGATATGATATTTATATCATGGAACCAAAAAGATCAACTTCTTTTGGGCTCATCGCCTCCACACAATGAACACTGATTAGACAAGAGATGGAGACTAAACCAGGTAACAAGGGAACTAAGCCCTATAGAGAACTAAAAAACAGCACAGGGGAAACTAACAAATAAGACATTATAACTTAAAGCAGAACACAGAGATTACATGACTGAAGAAGACACGCGGAGGCAGATAACAAGACCTGAGAGTTTCATGTTTAATGACAACTTGATAACTAAAGTGGAAGAGCTGGGAGAGTGATTGCACTTTAATCTATGTTTATTAAACAATAGCAGATGTCTTCAATGCAGTTTTTGTATTTCGTTAATGTTCATTTAAATAAAATAAAAATGTTTATTAGGTCCTGATGTCATTTAATTACGCCTGTCAACACTGACGTCAATAGAACTTAGGAATAATGGATACCATTAACTATAATTTTGAACTTTTTAAGATCGGATTAGAGAAACATCATAATTGGATTTTTGATAATTGGAGTCCACACTAAACACATCTTAAATGCAGCACGCTTACTTTTGTTAAGACAACTTCATTTATGACCTAAACAACAGATTGCATGCATAATATTTTAAAACCAGCTGTTTGCTTTTGAGCCTGGGGTCACCAATAAAAAACGTCATTCACTTAAACTCCTGGCAAGTTTGGTCAGATAATTAAAAACCAGTCTGATCATTTAACAGTTAAACGTTAACGAGGAGGAAGATGTCAGAATTAATTGCTCTAATTTATTCCCTGCTCTCTCTGCGAAAGAGCGTCTTTGGAACGTTATAACAAGAGCAGCAAAACGTTGAACTGAAACTGAACAAAAAATACATGTATGACCAACATACGATCCTGAACAACAACTCTGGGAGATTGAACAGTCAAAACAAAGACTCGGCGGGGTTTAATTCTCGAGGTAATCTGAGTGAAAGACGACCTCTGAGGCGCGCGTCATGCACTTACCCGCTGACTGATCTCTCTCATCCTCTCCTGACGAACTTTCGATAGATCCGCTACTCGAGACATAGCGACGTCTTAAGCGTCTTTAGTGCAACGAAAAACGAATCCGCTTACGGCGAAACCTTACGAGGTATATCCCATTAAACCAGACAAAAGTCCGTTTTGCTTCGTGAAAGTAAAACGGCAGCGTTTAAGGAAGGAAGGAAGGAAGCAGTCACACAGAAGCTCGGCGTGGTAACTTTGAGAAAAAAAGGACTCTCGCTCTCCCGCCTGTGCGTTTCTCTCTCTCTCTCTTCTCTCTCTCTCTCTCTCTCTCTCTCTCTCTCTCTCTCTCTCTCTCTCTTTCTCTCTTCTCTCTCTCTCTCTCTCTCTCTCCTCTCTCCTCTCTCCTCTCTCTCTTCTCTCTCTCTCTCTCTCTCTCTCTCCTGAGATACGACAATTAAACAATGTGATTATTTTTTTGCGTTCTCACGCAACCTTTCTGCTGATACGTCTTTTGTAAAAGAAAATATATGATGGTAATTTCAATTTAGGGTGACAGCCCAAAAGGAAAGAGGAGACTTTTTGGACACATCAGTCACCCTGCCAACAGAGTATTTAGACTTTACTTGGGATATTTGGGCAGCAAAGAAAACTTTACAGTGGGTGGCTACAGGTTTTGGGCGCATAAGAGCACAGGAATCTCTATTTTATAGATTTTTCAAATGTACTTATTTATATATTTATTTTTTGTCTTTAAATATGGTTCAAGGATTCAAAGTGAGCCTGATCTCTCAGCAGATTAAAGCAAGATTAAGCAGGTCAAATCTTTCAACAGATGTACCACCGCCCCATCGAGTCTTTTTGGATTTGTCAAACAATACTGTAGCTCAGACTGCATAATCTGCTGGGCTAAATAATCTGGTTTTGGAAGAGATAAGAGGCCAGAGATCAAGAGCGATGGAACAAAAAAATGTCACACATTAAAAATGCGGCAGAGTTGGAGTGCTTTATACAATTAAAATATTGTGATAATTAAACCATGTTTACTGTCACTAACAATGGCACAAGTTTCTATTTTAAATATATTTTCTATTTTAAAATATAATAATAGTAATGTCGCAGTGTTGCAGCCAAACAGGAAAAATCAGATAGCATATCATGTTATACTTTATAAATGTTTTTTTGTGGAATGTTTTTTTTTATGTTGTTTTTGTTGTTGAAGCGGACGTAGAGCTTGTGATAACACATGACACATACAAATAAAACTTTCAGAAATAAAATGCTCTGGGTAACCATAAAGAAAAAAAAAACCTCAACAGTACATAGTCGACTATAAGATTTGAGTTTTTTTCTATGAAGGCTTTTATTTATCACCCTTTTTACTGGCATTATCTCTTCATCATAATATTATGTGTTCTCAAGGTAGCGACAGACAGTTTTGACAATACATAATAAGCTGCTTTGCCACCGAGCTGTTTAGTAATGGTACTTGACTCAGCATCCTTTTGGGGCCACAGCAGTCTCTATCCGGTACATGTTCAGTAACCATTGATATGAGGTTCCATGAAGCGGGAAGTTGATTGTAAAGAAAGGGGTGATATGATATGCTGTTGATAGCTGATTGGCCTACCACTGAGCTCCCCAATTTACTAGAAAGAACATAGAGAATTTGAGCGCTCTCTTGTACCTTTTGGTGGTTCTTCATCTTTTTACCATCATCCATCCTTTAAAAAATCATTTTATTTGAGCACCAAAATCTACAACACACCAAGGAAAAGACTACCACTCCTTCCAAGGTCTCCATTGTTCGATGTTGAGTGTGATCAGCTTTTTGTGTCTCTGTTCATCAAGCAAGATACCAGGTCTCCACACAGCTAAGCAGAACTTCTCTGCAGGTGATTTTTTTCGCTAGATTTATACCTCTGCTGTTTAATGTTGATGCAATGATGCTTCTTGCCCTTCGATGGTGCTCAGAAATAGTGGTGTGTTGTTTGTGATTTTCAAAATGACTCATGAGTAACAACTCTTTTTGGGGAGTGAATCAATTTCTTTGGTGGGTGTAGATTACATGGTTGATAATCAGAAGACACGGATGAGCATGGGAGAGTGGAACTTTTTTTCACTAGCATCGATCTGATGACCAGATGTGTGCCCTCTCGTCCATGCTCATTATTTTGGACTTGAGGCACGTACACAATGCATAATTTGACATTGATAACATGCATAGGTATGTGGTGGCTTTAAGAAGGACTCTCTGGATGTCTCTGAACGTCTATAACAATTTCACAAAAGAATCCAGTAGGATTTGTGTCACTTTGGGCTGCAGTCTTCACAATATTAAATGCTTTGTGCCTCAGCATCCCTAAATTCATCAAATAGTTCGCTGAGCTTTGGCTAAGAACTTCAGCTCTACTCACCTTTGTCTCATTCGCTTGGGGTAAAAACAACCAAAACCTACAAAATTCAATTTACAATTTCAACATTTCGTGACCTCTTAACTAAGAATGAAAATGCTTTCTAAATTAAATATTATTTTTATGAGGGTGTTTTTAATAGATCTTTCAAACATTTTTTTCAAAATAAATAAAGCTACACAATGATTCCATTCATATCTAAAAAGTAGATTTTCTGTTAAATCTACCAACTTTCAATAGTGAAGCAGCATTCTCTCCTCTCTCATGTCTCTGAGGCAGGCCAGATTGCTCTGTAGGCGGACTTCCACACAAATGTTTCACCACTCACTCTCCCTCTCCTTCATACTCACAATTTCTTGTGTTTCACACACACAATCTTCCTCCCTGGGCTGGTAATAGCAAACAGTGTGGCATTGGACCACCTACTATGTGGTGTTCATGAGCAGCCAGATTTCAGGCCCTGCATCTCTTGAACAAATCAATAATGAAGAATACTCACACATCTTTGACTGCCGAAAATGCTGAATACTGCTGATGTCAGTGGAGTGCTGCAGGCTATTGGATAACAAATGTTGTTACTTTATGTTCCATTGTACAGTGTGCTACCTTCACATCTATACTCCCTTTCTAACTATCCCTCATCAGAATCAGAACAATCTTTATTTCCAAGTGTACATGTGCACACACAAGGAATTTGTTGTGGTACAGGGGTACTCTCCAGGGTTGGTACAAAAAACAACACAATAACGCTGCAAAGTAACACATTTGTTATAAGTAAACAGAATATAGTAAAATTCTAGAAATAGAGGTAGTAAAATATAAAGTAATAGAAATATAACTTCCAAGTCCAAGTCCAAGGTGCTTAATAGATGTGCTTTGGAGGTAATGTGCAGACCAAAGCGTAAAGTAAAAATAAAGTGCAGTAACAGAACAACAGAATGTAAAGCAACTAGAAATGTGCAAAGAGTCCACATCTGTCGTTTAGAGCAATATTTAGATGAAATATATGTGAGTGTTGGTGGGGAAAGTAATGGGTTCAGGAGCTGAATGGTCGGTTTGTTGTTGCAGCCCTATTTGTAATAAAGTGGTATTTGCAATAAAGTTTCCTGTGTATAAGTATAAATGCAAAGAGGAAGACAAAACAGAAAGAATGCTATATGAGGAAAAACTAAGGGGACTTCGGAGAGTTAAGATAATTACAGCAGAAAACAGGCCAGACGCCCAGATCACTCTGCCAGACTGTTTACTTTGCAGCCTATAATCATCTTACACACATACACAAGCAGACACAAGCATTACCCCTGTAATAAAGAGATATAATGGTAAAATAAATTAAAAATACATTATTTTGTTGTGTTTTATGTAATTTCCCACATGGATTAAAGTTCACATCTTCCTAATTAGATAAGTAAATCAATCTCCATGAATTTTCCATTTTTGATGTGAAAATATAGACAGAGCTCCGTCCAGTGCAATCATTTTAGCATGCCTCTTTGTGTTTGAATCATTCATTCATTCATCTTCATGTCGGCTTTCTTCCCTTTCGGGGTTGCCACAGCGGAATGAACTGCCAACTCTCTGGCATATGTTTTACGCAGCAGATGCCCTTCCAGCCGCAATCCATCACTGGGTAACATTCACACACACAATCACACAGTGGACAATCGTTCTTACGAATTCACTTATACAGCATGTCTTTGGACTTGTGGGGAAACCAGAGCACCCGGAGAAAACCCACGCGATCACGGGGAGAACATGCAAACTCCACACAGAAATGCCACCTGCCCCAGCCGAGCCTAGAACCAGCGACCTTCTTGCTGTGAGACGACCGTGCTACCCACTGCGCCACCGTGACGCTGTGTTTGAATCAAGTAACTGAAACTAAACTTACCCAGAACAATTGTTTTTAATTGTCCCATTTACATACATGTTGAAGGCGTGGTTTATGGCCTAAACTGCAGCCTGTTTTGAGCACTAGTCAGTAAACATGAAAATCAAAGACTTTATTTGAGTTAATATAATATGGGTGATAATACCGTAACAACACAGTTTTTCCATGGTTGGGAACGGTTGCTATGTCTAAGACCATTTCAACATAAACTTGGGTATTAAAAAACCTGCTTAAACCTAAAAGTTTAATCAATGTCATCAGCTATTCAATCTTGAAAATGCTGAGAAAAGCACAGAGCTTGGGGGTGGGGAGCAGTGAATTCAAGGTCCCCATCAGTCATTCACTACGACTTAAGTCGGTGACGACTATGGAAGCTTCGCTAGGGGGCACCCAAACTCTCTCTTTTTAAAACGGCAATCAGGCCCAGGAAGAAACGCCTATATGCGCTTCCCCCAGTGAGCCTCTTTGCACCCTCCTATGTGCAAGATCAGGGAGGAAGAGGCAGAGTTCCTAATGGTGGCACCTTATTGGCCCAATCGATCTTGGTTCATAGAACTCTGCTCCCTTGAGACAGTCCCCCCCTGGGCAGTAACCCCTGCGGTCAGACCTTCTGTCTCAGTGATGAAGACACAAGTACCCTGCCCAGACCTCTGGAATTCCAGGTCTGTTTACCTTAGGCCTGGAGCACCCCCCATTTGCCACGTCTGTGGTCCAAACACTTTGTCTTGTCAGAGCTTGTTATGCCAGCAAGTAGGGGTTGTTCATCGACTGGTGTCACTCTCGCAAAGTAGACTCAAGCAGCTGTCCCCATGAACTGGTACTAACCTTCCTCCAAGAGGGTTGGATGGAGATCTGTCTCCATCATCCCTGAAAGTCACTTTTCAGTTGAAGACAACACACTGAGACGACACAGTCAGATTCCTCAGAGGGGCCAGAAGAGTTGGACCTCTAGGTCGTCCTTAGTTCCCTCCTGTGACCTTTCTGTTGTCCTGAGAGGACGTCAAGGTCATCCATTTGAGCCGCTTGACTCAGTAGAGTTTAAGTTCTGTCAATAAAAGCAGCTCTCCTGATCCTGTTAGCCTTGATTAGAGGATGGGGGATCTGCAGAGGCGCTCTTCGTCGACGAGATCTGCTTACAGTTCAGGCCTGGTGACACTCATGTTATTCGTAAGCCCAAGCATGGATATGTGCAAAGAGAGGAGCCCAGAAAAGAGGCCAACCCCTGGTCCCAACTGCCCAGTTTGATCAGCTCTTTGTATGCTTGGAGGACAGCAGATGACAGGAAAAGCTTTCTCCAAGCAGAGGTTGACACCCTGGCTAGAGGAGGCCATCACTACCGCATACAAAGCATTCAGCGTCCCTTGCCCCTTACAGTTGAGTGCCCCCTCTTTTAGGGGTATTGTGGCCTTCTGGGCACTGGCAAGAGGTACTCTGCTGGCAGAGATTTGCAAGGCTGCAGGGTTGGACGACATCCAACACCTTTGCCAGGTACTATAACCTGAGCATTGAATGTTCAAGCCTTGCTAGGTGGTGGCAGCACTGTCTGAAACTGTACAAAGGTGTGTCCAGCTTGGCTTGCACCATTCTTTAGTGATATGTGCGCTATTTTTTGCTTCAATTTTTTTTTAGCTTCTTTAGCTCTATAGCTTCTTTGCTCCTCTCGCCCCAACAGGTATAGAAGAATAAGCAGACTATTCCTAATTCTAGCTAGTTCCATCTATGCTCTCTTCCCTCTAACGACCTTGCTCCATTTGGTTCAAGGCACATTTTTCATTGGTCCCTCACTGAAACCATAACGTGTATTAATTGCCAATTCTAAGTCCATCCTTCAAAGTGGCAAGTATGGCCTCTGCGCATCTCCTTTCAGCTCAGCCCTTCAGGTGGCACGATCACGTGACCACTGTTAAAAACAGTGTGGAGAGAGTTAGGTGCCCTCTAGCAAAGCTTCCCATAGTTTCCACTCCTTATTCGGGGAATGGAAGTTACGAAAGTAACCATTACATTCGGAACGAGCAACATTTTCTTTCCACAAGATGATCTGTCTGGTGTGTGCAAAAGTATTTTAAAGGTAGGGTGTCTCATAGACACAATGAAAAAGAGTGTAAAAAAATATCCATGCCTAAATATCTGGTCTAAGTGATTAGGGTTGTTTGTAACGCATTCTGCTTTTTACTATATAGCTAATTTATCAAATTTTGGTTGCATTAAATCTCAAGATTCCTTTGATTAGTTTTAAAAGTAATTCCACCCATTAATGAACTTGTTTTGTTAGAGTATTCTCAGTTGCTCATATTCTGTTGGCAATTGGTTCATTAGTAGCAACTAACGCATTATGCTCTGTATTGGTTAGCATCTTTGCTCACAATTTTGAGTAGAAAATGCTATGTGGATTACAATTCTAGGCTAATGTTATGGGGTTGCCAAGTCTAGCAGATAAGACTATGTTAGGGCTGCTGTTGATCTGCTAGCTTTGTAGCTCGGGGAACTGTCAAACACAGTTTTTGTATAACTTCTTACTTCATTCTGATTTCATTTTTAATGTGGTTGTATTCAATGTTTGATATTTTATGTTAATAAAATGTTTTTGCTAGCAAATCTACAGTTTCTTTTTTGCTTTGTGTCTAATGCAATGTTTTGTTGTCACTATCCAGATCTTGTATATTTTATTGTAAAATGCTATGGCAGCTGCATGTGATTTGGTGGGGATGTTTAAGTTTAAATCATACTTTTGTCTTTTAATAAAGAAAACTGTAAATCTTCCATAAAAACCCTTATATATTTAATAAACTGCCTTTGAAGCCTCTTTGCATTCATTAGTACAACAACATTTCTCAAAGACTGACTAAGTTAAGCATAAACTCATTTGTGGTGCTTTGATATCGAGCCTGTGGTCTATCCTTTCACAAGCTTCATCCTTGTGCATGAGGTCAGATCAGGCTTCAGACAGCTGACTGGCCATGTGTTTTGTGTGATTGCTTGTCTGAAGAGTGTCAGATACTATGAAAGAGAAGTAAAAAGTGACTGCAAAGAAGTCACATGAACACATCTTTGTGCTTCCCAGCTGATCATATGCTTGTGTTTAATCAAACGGATTAACATAAGAAGCAGTAACATTATTTTTTATTAAACATTGTTCAATAAAACGTAGTTTTTTTCTGAAAAGAGTTCAATAAAAATACATTTAAGAGAAATTTGCTTTTATAAATAAAGCCCTTCTATATCTAATTTTATGGCCTGCAGGGTCTCTAAAAGCAAACTACTAATCACGAGTGTAAATTCAGTGACATTTGTAGCCGCATGATGTCATGGAAAGGCCCACAATTAAAAACGACTTCTGTTGTAAGCATAACAGTAAACTGTGTGTGAACTTGCACATGTGAGATAAAAAACAGTGTTGTGCCGTTTTGTCTACCAATTGTTTATGAAAATATGCAAAAAATAATATCTAAAGGTACATGTATTGACACATGTCATAATCAACATTATTGTCAATCAACAAAATTGTCTAATTTTAGGTTGCTCTTAAGACTTTCAATAAGACATGTCCGTGAAATTTTTGCATTTTTTACAAAACTTTTAATATTTTTTTTACATCTTTGCAGTACGAAAAAAGATTTTACTTTTTACACTACCTTCAAAAATGTAAAAAAAAATTACTGCAATTTGACAGGAACAATTTCACTTCATTAGAGTCAGGCTCCTTGTTTAACTTGTTGGAGAGTGAGCTTAACTAAAAGTGAAATGTTTCTTTACTGTTTTTGTTTTTAACAGGGTTTTGCAGTTTTTATACTATTTAATAAACTGTTAAAAATGTAAATAAATATACAGCAAATAAAAACATAAAACTTAAAAAAATGTTAATAAAGAAATGAAGTTTGGTAATAAATAAAGAAAAGGTTTGGTACCATTTGTGATTTTATATATATAATATCATAATTTTATATCATATATATATTTCTTATATATATATATATATATATATATATATATATATATATATATATATATATATATATATATATATATATATATATATATGGATGTATAATGGATGTCTAAAAAGTACCATTGCCAATTACCTTTCCTTGTTTTATTCTTAAACTATGCCTCTATATCTGCGACAGTTCAAGAACATGACTAACACTAATTTGAAGAAACGAGGACTGTTTCACAAGCCTTGCATTACAAACTAAAAAAAACCCATGTCATCTTCAGAGCTGTAATCACTCAACCATAAAATTCAACTTCCTTCTTCGCCAGGGCATGAAAATGGGTCAAAGATAATATTTTGACTGCTGTCCATCCGTAAAACTACAATAAAATGTCCATTCTTTCTTCAGCCACATCAGTTTTTCTCTTCAGTTTGTTGATAACCCAGAAACTTTTTCCCATCTTGGAATGATTCCATATTAAAACGGTCCATCAAAAATGACATCTGACAGGTTTAACCTAATCTTATCTCTTCATGAACAAAACTTTTTCCCTCTTATGTCTAAGTATTCAGACAAATCTTTGTAAAAAGGAAAAAGGAAAAGTTTAAAAGATCAAACAAAAAAGTTGAACCTCTTAAAGAAGGAGCCACTTAAAGAATTTTTTGAAGCCTTGAAAAAATCTTACAATTTTACTTCTGTACAAACAACAGTTTCCCAATTCCATCTTTTGATCTTTATAGGCCAACATCCATTAAAACCATTGTATCATGAGAAATGTCTACTTTTTTAACATTGTAAAATGTTCTATTTTTATTTTTATGGTCTGCAAAGGCAAAACTTCTCCATTGCAAAAGAGATGTTTTTAAACATAATAAGCATACTATATATGAATATATAATTTTATTTGTTTTAAAAGGACTGACTAGTTCAGGGGCGATTCTAGGATCCAAGTTGTAGGGGTACTCAGCCCCGTTAAGAAAACAATATGTGATTTCGGGGAATGCCATTTAGGGAATTATTTTCAGGAGGAGCATCATATAGTTCTCAATTGGTCCCAGCTGCCTGTAATTATCAGCCATCTTACTAGAATTTAAACCACCAAAGCGTGGTCCCATCTAGTAAAAAAGTAAAAAACCCACCATTGGCCCTTTTCACCTCTCATTTCTAAATGCTTGGGGCTTTTCCTTAGACACCTTGCCCAGTACGCCCAGGGCCTTTAAAGATAAGTTCTTCATTTTACATTTACATTTATGCATTTGGCAGATCCTTTTGTCCAAAGCGAGTTAAAGAATGGGGAATTCACAGATGCCCCTTGTGGAGATGCTGGGGATTGATCCCAGGACCTCATACATGCAAATAAAATAAATTATATTTTACAAGTTTTAAAATGCTTAAAAAGTATGCATCTAATAATTATATTCCCTCCTTCTGTGATAGTGGTAACATTTGCTGGTTCTTAAACGCTTATAAACGTGAGGTTAAATGGTGTTCAGGGGCACAGGGCCTCTTTAGAGAATATATGTATACACCAAACTTTGGTTTGTTTTTCAGTGTAACTTTTCGATTTCATTTGAGATATTTAGAGATGTAATTGATCTGTGCTTTTTATTCCATTCAATAGAAAGTCCCCCAAAGGCTGACCTAAAAATAAATATATCTGCTACTGGTAAAAGTGTTTCCATCATATCAGAGTTAACTTATCCAAAAACCATGATTGAAGGACTTGTTTCAACTACACAAATTCAAGTTTTATTATACACACAGCATCTCATAAACAAATTTTCTTCTTTTCTGCATTTTTATGGTTCTCTGTGAGACAAATAACAGGGATTAGTGACACAGTTTCATAAATCTGTCTTACAAGATTGTGAAACTGATAAATGCTGTGTAGTTGAGTAAAAACTCTTGAAACCTTGATATGCACCGATGTGTGACATGAGGCATGATCATCTTTCAGTCAGACACCTCAAATGAAAGTGAGCTGAAGGTCACCAAATAATTAAAGAGCCAATTCACAAGAGAGGTAAAAATATGGATTAGTTCTGCAGATGACATGCGACTGTTACAATGAGAAGAGGATGCGTGCGAAGCACAGACATTGATTAAGCAGCTGTGTACTATTCACCCAAATACAGGTCAAATATCACAGGTAGTCTCCCAGCATCCTGTGATGAGGACTTCAGTTATAGTTGAAGATTATAACACTACTTAGAAAATTGGGGGAACATAAACAAAATTTAATGATCATGGTTGCAGATCTTAAAATAAACTATGATTTCTGATGTCAGATTTGTCTCCTACCACTTGTGACAATGTCAAAACAAGACAACAGCGTTTGAAATTGACCCGTCCCTACCTTGCGATTTGGGGTCATTTTACGCAGGAAGCTCAATGTCTTCTCTAAACGATTTGCTGACGCGTCATCTTTGTTTTCATCCACTCTTACTTTCATTTGTCCTCTGTCTACATCCAGGCATGGAGACGAACACTCACTGTCTATACTGTAGCCCACAAACAAAAAAAGGTTGAAATGGAAAAAATAAACAATTGTCTTTCAAGAAAGTTTGATCAAAAACACACCTTTGAGATGATCCTGCATTCTGCTGGTATGAAATACTCTCTGCAAAAAAACAGGTTCTCATTAATTATTAGAAGAGATTTATCCATACAGCAAAGGTATACACGGAACAATCTGTGGATTAAGAGCAAAACCATTTATGTTTTTAAGCCATTATTATTCTTTTACATTTACTTTCTCTTTACATGTTTTTTTAAAGCAATTGACCTGAGCTTGACCTGAACCGAGTTTTGGCTGTTCTAGTCTATTTCCAGATGCTGTCCGGTGAGCTGCTCTTCAAAAGATGTTCTTATCTAATTGGGCCACATGCTGGTGAGGTGTTTAGCACCAGACAGCTCAGTCTTGTGAGTTCACGACCACCACCTGCATCCACCACATTGAGGAAACCCTCTCTGGGAGAGTTCATGTTCTCCTCATGAGTGCAAAGGTTTTTTCACTCTGTGTGCTCTATGCTTTTTCCCCACAATTTAAAAATGTGCAAAAGAAGTGAATTGGTTACTTTGTATTGGCCACATATTAGGCTTATATTATGCCTACATCTTTTAACCATGTAACCTTCTTCTTATATAGAACAAGGGCTGTATTATACAAGAGCTGTATGTTATAATTCAATTAATGCATTGTTTGTTCAACTGCTTAGAAGCAACTGCAAGAAATAGCTAAATTAACTGATTTTGATTATTATTATTATTAAAGTCCAAAATGCTGTCGTTACGATGAGAACATGGACACCACGCTCAGATCACATCACCCTTGTCCTAGAATACCTCCACTGGCTCCCTAAAACATTTCGATCTCAATTTTTCCCAAATCTTATCCTCATTTGCAAGACACTAAACTGTTCCTCTCCCTCCTATCTCAAAAAACCTTCTCTCTATCCGCTCTCACTCACGTGCACTGTGCTCTAGCACGACGAGAAATTTCCTTACGCTAAATCCTGATAAAACAGAATTATTACTTATTGGCTTTAAAAAGCAATTACAGGATCTCTCAGTTTTAAATATGGAGCTGGAGGGACACACTGATCATTTCTTCACTAAAGTTAAAAACCTTGGCGTTATTATAGACAGTGAAGACTGCCTATTTTCACCTCAGAAACATTGCTAAAGTATGGAACATGCTGTCTATTGTAGATGCAGAAAAATTAGTTCATTATATCATGACCTCTAGAATACATTAATTACAGTTAGTCCAGAACGTAGCAGCTACAGTTCTCACAAGCACAAAGAAATATGATCACATTACCTGTTTCTGTGCTTTCTTCTTTGGCTTCATGTAAAAAATCTCATTGACTATAAGATACTGCTTCTTGCCTTTAAGGTGCTGAATGGCTTGGCTCCGGCCTACCTGAGCAGTCTCCTATCATGATATATCCCCATCATTTATCACTTACCTGCAGCTGATGCTGATCACCTGTTTGTTGTCTGTGTTACATTTTTCTAACCTTTGTTTTTCGTATATTAGCTCTGTTTCATATTTTTCATATACTAGCACATGCCTCAATCAACGAGGCTCCCAGGGACCTTACTTAGAGAATTCTTATTAGCCCTACACCTTACACAACATTAGGTTTTTTTGAAGCTGCTTTGAAAGTAACTGCTAAAAAAGCGCTATATTAAAACTCCTTTACTTGTGCCTTAAAGGGTGACCGTAAATAAATAGTATTATTCTTATATACTATAATGGTAGTTTTCAATGGTTTCACATTTTATGTTAAAAATACAAGAATCCATAGATTTTCAATAAATTTAAAATGAACTAAAAATTACTTAAAAACTCCTGAATGATGTATTAATTGACAGAAAAGCCAAACAATGTACAATGAATGAAGAGCTGAAAACCTACATCTAGCTCAACTCACCAAGGCAGTAAGAGCGCGGACGTGGGGCGGAGCTGCGGGGCATCATACACAAGCTGGGGGCAGAGGCGCTGCAGCCATGCATCTGACTGGACTGCTCCTGAAAAAGAAATTTTTGGAAAGAATCAAAAGAATATTTTTTTTTGTTTTACTGAAAAAAGGGGAGAGACAAACAGGCAAAATACTGAATTATATTTTTAAGCCATTCAGTCACGCTCCAGCCAGCTCCATTTGTGTAAAATTTTGAGCCAGTGCAGGGTCACACTTCAATAACAACCCCTGTGATAATGTACCGTGTGTCTCATGCGGCACACTATTCATACTTGTAGAGGTACGAATAAAGATTTGGTGCATTTCAAACTATAGTATAAATCAAAAAGTATCGGAATGATGCACGCATGTGTACTTTTTCTTTTAGATTTTGAAATGCAGATTGATGGATGCTCAACAGGCTGAAATTGCCCACAATCCACTGTGCTTGGGCTGATTGAGTTTTTAAAATGAATTAAGTTCTGATAAACAGCATGCAAAAGCTCTTCTGTCTCTTGACATTTGAGTGCATCCCAGAATCCCATCATATATTACTTCATCCTAAAACAAGGTTAAACATTTGAGTTCTTAGTGAAACGAAACCAAGTGATTTCTTTAGAAAATTGGTCTTTCTTGGTTGTTAAGTATTTTATTGGCTTTAGTAATTACAAGTATTTAACACTGTATGTATTATAATGTAATACTAATATTTTAATTGTTTCTGTGTGTTCAATAGGTTACACTTGTCATGTACTGTAACCTAACCTAAAGGTTTGGGTTGAATTGGTGGTGATAACGTAACAATAATAATAAAACATCAATTTTATTTTATGAAATGAGGGCAATTTGTTCACTGCCTTTTTGTTTTTCATTAACCACCTGAACCACAGTTCCAAGATAAAATTACATGGAAACTAAAACAACTACATATGAAAAAACTTTTTTCTATTATTCTACTTGGCATGTTTATTGCTCTGTTTTATAAAGTGCTCTACATGTTTCTAAATTTTGACTTCAATGAAAAATAATCGTAGCCACAAATGGCAATTTACAATCCATAGATGTGTAAACTGATGTTTTTTTTTGCTATCACATGAACTTTATTGCTTCCAGACCAGCAATACTCTATTCTATATAAGGTTAACTGTTTTACTAGTTTGTGAGTATAAACTTGGTAATTTGCGCCATCTAGTGGTGGGAGTCACCTGGATTAATATCTTTCCAAGTCCATATACTACACAGAATTTTAGATTACATACAGCAAACACACAAATCAATTTGTAAAATGATACTGAATCAGAAGGTTACAATTATTTTAACAAATAATAAAAACAATGTAATGCAACTGTAACATTATTGTACTTTCAGATATTTGTACAAATCTGAATACACATGTAATCAGTGTTCAGCGCATAACAGCCCAAACTATAATTGAAGTCATTTAAACACACAAATCTCTACAAAAACATGCAAATAATATGGCTGAAAAATAACCTCATAGACAGCAAGTCAACTCACCTAACTAAGCCTCTGTTTACATGAAGTATGCCTGGTTTCCATGTATAACCTTGTTTCCGTTTGTTTGAACGTTAACTTTCATTGTAATAACTGTATTCTGAGAACTCTTATCTGCAGCCCTGTTCCTCTTCCACTCACCTATTGTGCTGGTAAAATAATGAGAATATCATGAAAAAGTTTATTTATTCTGTTATTCCATTGAAAAAGTGAAACTTGTAGAATGTATTCATCACACACTGACTGATATATTTGAAGTGCTTATTTTTTTACTTTTTTGATTATTATAACTGATAACTAACTTGTTCAACTTGTGAAAAGGTTGAACCCTGAAGACACCTGGTGGCACACTCTAACCAGCAAATAAAACTCAAAACATTTGTACAAGTTGTATCCCCCTTCAATACTACGCGCTTTGCTACCCTTCCACCTGGTCTCCTGCACACACAGAATATCTACCTTCCTTCTCTCCATCATGTCCGTCCAAAACTTGAACAAGTGAGAGCTTCAGAAGAATTTCACCTGGCAAAAGATTTAAAAAGACTGGAGTGCTGCTGGTTCAAATTGCTGTATTCTGAAAGATGTCCAGTCATCTGCTGGTGTTGATTTCTCAGAGGTTTGAGGTCAATGCAGACATCTACCAAAAGGTTTCAGAGCACTTCATGCTTCCTACTGCTGACCATTTCATGGAGAAGCAGAATTTATTTTCCAATGAGACCTAGCACCTGCACAGAGTGTTAAAGCTTCCAGTACCTAGTTTAAGATCCATGGTTTCCCTGTTCTTAATTGGCCTGCATAATTTGATAATCAGGGGACTAAGGTAAGTGCATATGGCACATTGCTTTTTGTCATTGTTTTAAATCTATTATTTATCTTTAAATCTTATTATTTATCTTTTTTACTTTAAATGCATAACTC
>UELW01000555.1:0-47500 GCA_900490495.1 Danionella dracula
AGTGCCGCGGATGACCAAAGAGGGGCGAAAGAGGTCTGTTTTTATGAGGAGTGGTTAGTGCCGCGGATGACCAGGAGAGGGCGAAAGAGGTCTGTTTTTATGAGAAGAGGAAAGTACCGAGGATGACCAGGAGAGGGCGAAAGAGGTCTGTTTTTATGAGGAGTGGTTAGTGCCGCGGATGACCAGGAGAGGGCGAAAGAGGTCTGTTTTTATGAGGAGTGGTTAGTGCCGCGGATGACCAGGAGAGGGCGAAAGAGGTCTGTTTTTATGAGGAGAGGAAAGTACCGAGGATGACCAGGAGAGGGCGAAAGAGGTCTGTTTTTATGAGGAGTGGTTAGTGCCGCGGATGACCAGGAGAGGGCGAAAGAGGTCTGTTTTTATGAGGAGTGGTTAGTGCCGCGGATGACCAGGAGAGGGTGAAAGAGGTCTGTTTTTATGAGGAGTGGTTAGTGCCGCGGATGACCAGGAGAGGGCGAAAGACGTTTGTTTTTATGAGGAGTGGTTAGTCCCGCGGATGACCAGGAGAGGGCGAAAGAGGTCTTTTTTTTATGAGGCGTGGATAGTGCCAAAGATGACCAGGAGAGGGCGAAAGAGGTCTGTTTTTATGAGGAGTGGTTAGTGCCGAGGATGACCAGGAGAGGGCGAAAGAGATCTGTTTTTATGAGAAGGGGAAAGTACCGATGATGACCAGGAGAGGGAGAAAGAGGTCTGTTTTTATGAGGAGAGAATAGTGCCATGGATGACCAGGAGAGGGCGAAAGAGGTCTGTTTTTATGAGAAGGGGAAAGTACCGATGATGACCAGGAGAGGGAGAAAGAGGTCTGTTTTTATGGGAAGTGGTTAGTGCCGCGGATGACCAGGAGAGGGCGAAAGAGAGCTGTTTTTATGAGGAGTGAATAGTACCGAGGATGACCAGGAGAGGGCGAAAGAGATCGGTTTTTTATGGGAAGTGGTTAGTACCGAGGATGACCAGGAGAGGGCGAAAGACGTTTGTTTTTATGGGAAGTGGTTAGTGCCGCGGATGACCAGGAGAGGGCGAAAGAGGTCTGTTTTTATGAGGAGTGAATAGTACCGAGGATGACCAGGAGAGGGCGAAAGAGAGCTGTTTTTATGAGGAGTGGTTAGTGATGACCAGGAGAGGGCGAAAGAGGTCTGTTTTTATGAGGAGTGGTTAGTGCCGCGGATGACCAGGAGAGGGCGAAAGAGGTCTGTTTTTATGAGGAGTGGATAGTGCCGAGGATGACCAGGAGAGGGCGAAAGAGGTCTGTTTTTATGAGGAGTGGTTAGTGCCGAGGATGACCAGGAGAGGGCGAAAGAGGTCTGTTTTTATGAGGAGTGGATAGTGTCAAAGATGACCAGGAGAGGGCGAAAGAGGTCTGTTTTTATGAGGAGTGGATAGTACCGAGGATGACCAGGAGAGGGCGAAAGAGGTCTGTTTTTATGAGGAGTGGTTAGTTCTGAAGATGACCAGGAGAGGGCGAAAGAGGCATGTTTTTATTGGGAGAGGACAGTACCCAGGATGACCAGGAGAGGGAGAAAGAGGTCTGTTTTTATGGGAAGTGGTTAGTGCCGCGGATGACCAGGAGAGGGCGAAAGACGTTTGTTTTTATGAGGAGTGGTTAGTGCCGCGGATGACCAGGAGAGGGCGAAAGAGGTCTGTTTTTATGAGGAGTGGATAGTGCCGAGGATGACCAGGAGAGGGCGAAAGAGGTCTGTTTTTATGAGGAGTGGTTAGTGCCGAGGATGACCAGGAGAGGGCGAAAGACGTTTGTTTTTATGAGGAGTGGTTAGTGCCGCGGATGACCAGGAGAGGGCGAAAGAGGTCTGTTTTTATGAGGCGTGGATAGTGCCAAAGATGACCGGGGGGGGCAAAGAGGTCTGTTTTTATGAGGAGTGGTTAGTGCCGCGGATGACCAGAAGAGGGCGAAAGAGAGCTGTTTTTATGAGAAGGGGAAAGTACCGATGATGACCAGGAGAGGGAGAAAGAGGTCTGTTTTTATGGGAAGTGGTTAGTACCGAGGATGACCAGGAGAGGGCGAAAGACGTTTGTTTTTATGAGGAGTGGTTAGTGCCGCGGATGACCAGGAGAGGGCGAAAGAGGGCTGTTTTTATGAGGAGTAGATAGTGTTGTGGATGACCAGGAGAGGGGGAAAGAGGGCTGTTTTTATGAGGAGTGAATAGTACCGAGGATGACCAGGAGAGGGCGAAAGAGAGCTGTTTTTTATGGGAAGTGGTTAGTACCGAGGATGACCAGGAGAGGGCGAAAGACGTTTGTTTTTATGGGAAGTGGTTAGTGTCGCGGATGACCAGGAGAGGGCGAAAGAGGTCTGTTTTTATGAGGAGTGGATAGTGCCGCGGATGACCAGGAGAGGGCGAAAGACGGCTATTTTTATGAGGAGTAGATAGTGCCGCGGCTGACCAGGAGAGGGCGAAAGAGGTCTGTTTTTATGAGGAGTGGATAGTGCCGCGGATGACCAGGAGAGGGCGAAAAAGGTCTGTTTTTATGAGGAGTGGATTGTCCCGAGGATGACCAGGAGAGGGCGAAAGCGGTATGATTTTATAAGAAGTGGATAGTGCCATGGATGACCAGGAGAGGGCGAAAGAGGTCTGTTTTTATGAGGAGTGGTTAGTGCCGATGATGACCAGTAGAGGGCGAAAGAGGGCTGTTTTAATAAGGAGTGGATAATGCTGAGGATGACCAGGAGAGGGCGAAAGAGGGCTGTTTTTATGAGGAGTGGTTAGTGCCGAGGATGACCAGGAGAGGGCGAAAGAGGGCTGTTTTTATGAGGAGTAGATAGTGCTGCGGATGACCAGGAGAGGGCGAAAGAGGTCTGTTTTTATGGGAAGTGGATAGTGCCAAGGATGACCAGGAGAGGGCGAAAGAGGTCTGTTTTTATGAGGAGTGGATAGTGCTGCGGATGACCAGGAGAGGGCGAAAGAGGCCTGTTTTTTAGAGGAGAGGAGGAAAGTACCAAGGATGACCAGGAGAGGGCGAAAGAGGTCTGTTTTTATGAGAAGGGAAAAGTACCGAGGATTACCAGGAGAGGGCGAAAGAGGTCTGTTTTTATGAGGAGTGGTTAGTGCCGAGGATGACCAGGAGAGGGCGAAAGAGGTCTGTTTTTATGAGGAGTGGTTAGTGCCGAGGATGACCAGGAGAGGGCGAAAGAGGTCTGTTTTTATGAGGAGAGGAAAGTACCGAGGATGACCAGGAGAGGGCGAAAGAGGTCTGTTTTTATGGGAAGTGGATAGTGCCATGCATGACCATGAGAGGGCAAAAGAGGACTGCTTTTTATGGGGAGTGGTTAGTGCCGCGGATGACCAGGAGAGGGCAAAAGAGGTCTGTTTTTATGAGGTGTGGATAGTGACAAAGATGACCAGGAGAGGGCGAAAGAGGTCTGTTTTTATGAGGAGTGGATAGTGCCGAGGATGACCAGGAGGGGGCGAAAGAGGTCTGTTTTTATGAGAAGTGGTTAGAGCCGCGGATGACCAGGAGAGGGCGAAAGAGGTCGGTTTTTATGGGGAGTGGTTAGTGCCAGAGATGACAAGTAGAGGGCGAAAGAGGTCTGTTTTTATGAGGAGTGGTTAGTGCCAAGGATGACCAGGAGAGGGCGAAAGAGGGCTGATTTTATGAGTAGATAGTGTTGCAGATGACCAGGAGAGGGCGAAAGTGGTCTGTTTTTATAAGAAGTGGATAGTACCGAGGATGACCAGGAGAGGGCTAAGGAGGTCTGTTTTTAAAAGGAGTGGTTAGTGCCAAGGATGACCAGGAGAGGGCGAAGGAGAGCTGTTTTTAAGAGGAGTGAATAGTGCCACGGATGACCAGGAGAGGGCGAAAGTGGTCTGTTTTCATGAGGAGTGGTTAGTACCGAGGATGAACAGGAGAGGGCTAAGGAGGTCTGTTTTTAAAAGGAGTGGTTAGTGCCGAGGATGACCAGGAGAGGGCGAAAGAGGTCTGTTTTTATGAGGAGTGGTTAGTGCCGTGGATGACCAGAAGAGGGCGAAAGAGGTCTGTTTTTTATGAGAAGGGGAAAGTACCGATGATGACCAGGAGAGGGCAGCGGCCCCACTAGGTCCATTCCAATACGCTCATAGGGTACCCCAATGATGGGCAGCAGAACGAGCGGACTGGGGGGAGGCGACATAACCTGGCAGGTAGGACACGTGTGGCAGAAAGCCTTCACCTCCCCATCGAGGACTAGCCAGTAGAACCGGTCGCGGATTCGTTGGGTGTTATTCGCAGCTCCCAGGTGGCCAGCCATTGGATGCGCGTGCGCCAGCTCCATCACCGTCTCCAGGACCACCAGAAGATGTTTTATCTCCCCCCTTCACTCAGCGACACAAAATAGCAGACCCTCCTTTATGATGAAGTGCGGGAGAGGATGGGGCCTTGGTTGTATGTCCTGTACTTCAGGCACCCGCACTTGAGTCCAACAATGCTTTAATTTGTCATCTTGATGCTGTTCACGGCTGAAGGACCCTCCTCTCGTCACCTGCTGGAAGACATCGTAGATCAGCTTAGCAGGAGCGGGAGCGGACTCACCATCTCTCCCACCATCCGTCTTCAGAACGGCCGACTTGTGGGGGATTCTTCATCTCAGTTTCCTGACGCGCCGGCTCCCTTCTGGGCTTATGGGTCGGTGGGCAGCGGCGGTGAGGAGGCGCTCGAATCCCAGGAAGTTCCTGCCAAGTAATACAGGCATGGGTAATTTCTTTATTAATTCCACCTAAATCCGGCACGTTTTTCCTGCTGCACTGAGTCGGATCTGCCAAGCTTTCACTTTTCTGGTATCTCCGTGAACGCAGGTTATCGGCAGAACTGCATGGGCATCTGGCCGAGGTGGTAGGATATCGCTCGGAATGAGGCTGACTATGCTTCTCGAATCCAGCAGAGCCCTGTAGACCTGGCTGTGGATCCTCACCGCTGTTCCTGGAGCAACCCGCCAGCCACTTCTTCGCTGGAGGTGAGGGAGGTTCCGTTGGTATGGGTTCGTCTGCTGGGAAGGGAGCCGCTGGTCTGCTTTCCGTCGAGCAACCATAGGCGGGTGAGTCGGAACAAATCGGCTGCTTGGGCACGGGGTGGCCGGTGGGGCCAAAATTGGAGTTGGTCATCCATTTCGCAAAAGAGGCGCACTTACCGCACTCGATCGGTAATCTGGGGAAAAAAATTGTCAATTTGGGAGGGTCCGGGTGGTGATATTCTTGTGTGGGAAACTTCACTAAGGCGCCCGCATTTTCCACCATTTGTAGCAAGGTGAAGAATCACACGACAAGAATTGGTAATAATAATGCCCGGAGGGTGGATTTCTTAACCATAAATAGTGTAGTCTCTTCCATGGCGGTGTGTTCCCGGTCCTCGCTCGTGCTCTGGTCCAGTGCAGGCATGAGGTGAAGGAGTGCCTCGAAGGGGAATACAGGCTCAGCTGCTTTCTGGGGTAAGAGAGAGAGAAGAAGAGTTAGCGTCTGCATTCGTTGGGATTGGAAGCTCTCCTGGCTCGTGTTCTCCTCTCTCTCTTATACGGTCACGGTGATTGCCAACAGCTGAGGCTGGGCTGTGGCTGATTGCGGGCTCCAGGTGTGTGTCATTTGTGCCAGGGCAGAGTCATCAGTGGATCCCCGCAGTCTTTGGAGAAGCTTTGAATGAACAAGTCAACTGTTGTGAGTGTATTCAGACAAAGACTTCCAGAAACACAAAGTTTTTAGTCTCCTTATATACTCCCACAAGGGAGGGGTAAACTGGTCACACAAGCCACACAAGCATGGTCAGAGTTTAAACCCCTCAACCCTCCCAGAGCAAATGGTGTGCAGGAGAATTCCAGGAGAAGATGGACTGTGACAGCTGCAGCAATAAAAACACAGGATGTTCTAGTCACACACAAGCACAAACAGAGTCTCACAAGAATACAGAGTAATTTGTATAATATGAGAATTTCTTATTATTCTCACAGTCCCCTCTTTTAGGTTTAAAAAGCCTAAGAAACCCTTAACTTCAGAGGAATCCTTTAATTTCTTCTCTCCGTCATACTTTCGATACTTGCATACAAACGGTTCATCAAGCATTGCATAAGAGGAGGACCACAGCAGTAAAGCAGTAAGAGAATGATTGCTATGGGAACAAATGTTGATAATAAGGGTGAGAGCCACCCAGAAAAATTAGGAAACCTCCATCCCGATCCCCAGCCCTGGTCACTCTTCCAATCCTTAGTCATAGCTTGCCTATGTTTTGTCACTATGTACGTCATCTGGGATAAATGTACAACACGTTGTATTTAGCAGTACACAGACTCCTCCCGAGGAAGCAGTCAGTAAGTCAAGAATCATTCTATTTTGCATTACCATAGTTCTGAGATGATCAATTTCCTTATTCTGGTTCTGATCAATATCAATTGTAGCATTTAAAAACAAGCCAAATCTGTAGGCCAGGGTCTCTAGTTGGAGCATAATTTTCCCTACTCCCATGTGTGGTACCAGTGCCAGGGTAACCTTGCCTCCCGTAGTCCAGATTTTAAATTCTTCAGGAACATTCGACCCCCAGATTGGGTCGTGTGGCTCAAAAGACAGCACACTCCTTCTGCTTCGCACCCGCTTAGGGTGACCAACTTCGAGGTTGGGTTTTCCTTCGTCCCCAGCTTTAGCTATGACAATAAAAGTATGATCTGTTACATGGATGGGGGCGCGTCTACCTGTCCAGTTAACAGGCAGAGCAAGGTAAGCCATGTATCCACACAGCCACCAGCCACCCTCCACAATATATGTGCCGTTGGAGAGGTCAGATGATGTAGGGTCAGAAAGGCTCTCCACACTGGTAACACCACAATTTTTCTCGTCAATTTCTCCCATGAAAATACTTCCCTTTACTTGTTTATAGCAAACACGGTGTATTTTAGTATGGTTTAAAAATCTTTTGTGTCTTACTAATTTTCCCTTTGGGGCTTTACTGCCTATTTTAACACCAAAATATGGAATCACACTCAACGTTATCCATTGTTCTGTTCAACTCCCAATCTTCAATCGTTTGCTCAAATTTTCCTGTGAGAAGAAGTGGAAGAAACTCATCGGCATACCCCAAGGAGGCTATGCTAGCAACAAAAGCGGCGTTAGGCCCGCTCATATGTTTCCCATATAAGGTGACCTGTTGAGCTGAGTGGGGCATAACAGAACAGACATAGCAGTTAAAAACATCATATGACTTAGCCAAAACCTTTGCATATAAATTCCATACATTTTCTTCTAGAGGGTTCGTGCTTTGCTCTTTGGTCCAGTCGAAATGTCCATGTTCACTCCAGCGTCGATATCTGGTCAAAAGTTCTTTAGGTGGTGGATTTCCACAGACTACTTGGTGGTTGAAGTCCATCAGGAAATGTCCCAGAACCAGTCCGCAGAGGAAGAGTTTCCAGATCATTGTGAGGTTGCCAAGTTCTTTTAATAATGCTCAGAATGGAGGTTAAGCGGTTGTTGGCTTGGCCAGCAGAGTTCTCTGATGGGGGTTCCCTAGGAACAGAGAAACCTCAAGACAGATTATGGGAACTCTTTTAATTGCGCATATTCATAATAACCCGTCAGGTTTTTTGAAAGGCAGATCGATACCTGAAAACACGAATCAACATGTGTTCTTCTGTAACTCCCTTTTGGGATTTTTTAGATTACAAAATCATAGTTAAAATGAATTAATCGTTTTGTGAAATAGTGAGTCAAATCGACTGTTTTCACTACGATGAAAACACGATTTTCACCAATAACCATGATTTATTAGTTTCTTAAACAAGGGGAAAAAAGAATGCCCCAAAGATTAGTCCCAAAATAACACAGAATTTTTTTATTTTATTGTTGAAGTAATTTTGTCTAGAAGCTAGTGAGCTTTCAGTTTTGGTATTTTTGCAGATGGAGAAATAGACCCTTTATGCCTTTTTTTTTACCAGTTTTGTTGTCATGTAAGAGTCATTTCTTTCTGTTATATTACATATTTGCTTTATTATGAGTTACTGTTTCTTTCTAATAAATGAAATAATATTTAGTGGGACAGCGCAAGCTTTTGATCTTGACGCTTGACTCTGAACCCAAGAAATCCCACAATTTTTCTTTTATTAAACTTCTCCCTTTTTTAAAGTTTACCTATTTTAAGTTACCTATACATTTCACATCTTAAGGATTTAATTGACATTCAATATTGTTTTACGGCGTTAAATTAATTCATTAATCTTTTACACCTTCAACCTTTTTATTGATTATTCTCAGGTTAGGTTCAGTAAGTTGAATCTGCCCTAAATTCTAAGCTTTTACATTAAAAATCATTTTAAATCAAAAACTCATTAGTCGGATAGTCTTTTAATTAATCACTTTTTAAATATATTACTAAACATAATAATCATCATAAAGTAAAATAGTCGTCCATCATCAGCTGTCCTCTGGCTCCGGAGACGACCGCCGTCTGCTGGGCATCTATCTGCTCAGCACACGTCTTTATCTTTTATACTCGTTATGACATATTCCTATCTCTTGATAACACGCACTACCTCTTTTGCTCACCAGGCAGCCTCACAGATATCCAGAGTTGGCCTACTTACTTTACCTTTAACCTAGATCTGCTCTAAGCATGCAGAGTGCAGCTTAACAATACCTCTTGCAAGCACATCCTTATTTAGTACCATAACTCATGTAATGTCTTTAAATTAAGCATGAGAACGAAGTTATAAAAGGAAGGAGAATTGCAAATTCTTGACGTTCTTGATCTCCCATTTACCGCTTGTGTAGCTAAAGATGACAATAAAGCAGAAAAATCACAGGTCTTCACATCTTCTCTCTTCATTTCCTTCCTGCTGACCCCTGAGCAGTCAACGTGAACAGGACGTCGATTTGAGTAGTTCTGAACCAAAAGGCGTCATATAGACCTGATATGAGCGTCTATTTAAGGTTACTTGTTTGGTAGGTATGGTTGATTGATCAGCTGATACTTCTACGAGGGACTTGAAATACTTTGTGTAACAAATCTCGTGTCGTCTCTCCCCTTCTGTAAGTCATTTTGGATAAAAGCAAATGCTAAATGCATAAATCTAAATGTAAAAAGAAATACTGTTTCTCAAATGCTTTTGAAAACCCGGTGAGCAGCTCGTCTGAGGTTTCATGTTTTCACTTGCTGCTTTAGGTAAAACCAAGCTTCCTGTGCTGCTACCTCCAACCACTGTCAGCTCTCACGAACACATGTTTAATCTAATTAAAGTTTAACACAAAAAAACACAGTTTTGTCTGCATGCCAACACCATCAAAAGCTCAAAAGTTAATATGTGAAACTCATTAATCTGATGATAAATGCTCTTTAAAGAGAAATGATTTGAGCGTGCTGATGGTGGAGGCTTGGTCTTGATCAGAGGTTAGATGCGTGTGGTTTTGAGACTCGCTCTGGGGGAGAGGATATTAAGCTAACCACTCGAGTTAGAGTTCAGACGCTGAAGAACATGAAGAACATGAACATGAAGCTCCTGCTGCTCTTCTTCTCTCTGTGCTGCTGGAATCTGATCGGTGAGTTCTTCAGAATCACTCTAACAGCAGACTCGAACCATAAACCTTCTCTCTGAGACGCTTCACAGCTACTAACAGACCCTGAGATGCTCTCTCTGTTCTTCTCTCATCTGATCTGAGTAACGTTTGTTCTTCAGGAGGAATTACAGAAGATCTGTCAGTGATGGAGGGGGATTCTCTCACTCTGAACACTGATCTCACTCAACTACGTGAAGATGATGATGTGCAGTGGTATTATGGAGCTGAGAACTCCTCCATCACTGAAATAATTGGAACAAGAATCTTCTCTGTTCATGATGATGTTCTTGATGGAAGATTCAGAAACCGACTGAAACTGGATCCTCGAACCGGATCTCTGACCATCTCTGACATCAGATCTGAACACGCTGGAGTTTATCAAGTAAAGATAAATGCAAATAGACGCTCATGGAAGTTCTTCAATGTTTCAGTCAGCGGTGAGTACGAGATCCTCTCTGAAGCAGCAACTTTTTAAACACTTTGTTTTTTGAGGTTTTAAACTAAACAACCGCAAACATCCAACATTGTTACATCCAAGTCAGACACCTACACAACACACGGTGCGGTGGAACATCAGACAGTTTCCCCGCTGCTCTCTCACACTCCTGTTCTCACAGAAGACCAGAATTGAACACAGAGCATCCTCTGTTTAAGAAAGTGTAGCGCTGCCCTGCAGATAAATAAAAATAGCATCGCTTCAACCTTAAATCTTGGGTATAACTGCATTTTTACATGGACATTTTTACGTTTTTATATGAGAATTTTTATGTGATCGTTTTTTTCTTAAGGTTTATGTTATAACTTAAAAGTGCACTTTCTCATTTTCACATAAAAGTTTTACATTATAATGTTATTTTTTTCATGTTTTTCAGAATTTTAAATATTTGTTTTGGAGTGTTCATGTTCAGTTCTAGTTCAGTAGTCAGGTTTTCCTTTTGTGGATCATTTGTTTTCTTGTTTATTATTTAAAATAAAACTCTAAGTTGTTCTGCATCTGGGTTCAGCCTTTATCAACATCGCTCCACTGGACACACATCTGCGAGCTCTTCAAAGATAGTTTGGTGTTTTGAAATTGTAATAAGAACTGAACATATTTTATTTGAGATTATTGGGTTTATTTGTAGATTAAACTGCTGTTTGGTGAAAATATTTTGGCTCAATGTGAATTTTGCTCTGTGCTTCATTCAGTCTAAAATCTGTTAAGAAAGCAAAATTGAACTGTGTGGAATATGTTGATCCAACAAAAGTAAATTGTGTACAAGTAAATAGCATAATTAGATTTAATTTCAAATAATTTTATATAGAATTTTTCAAAATAAGGTTGGATAATATAATTAAATTGTTTGGAAATTGTAGGGCTTGTGTCTTCTTCATCCAGTTCAATGATCGAGCCTCAGACAGGAACCAAATTAAACTCCCAATCATCTCTATTGATTAATACCTGATTACTACTTCTAAATAATTCATATGAGTGTAATACTTAAGAGTATATGACTGCAATCAAACAAGATTAAATGCATATTCTGATTATGAAGGAGATTATAGTTCTTCAGATTAAAGCACAGCTCAATCTTCCCTAAAGAGTTCAACAGAGTAATTGTTATGTCGCCCAGATTAACAACATCGACTTTATTTCATTTAATTTAGATCATTAGAAAAGAAAACTTCGTTGATGATAAACATCACCTCTCTCTAACCTGTACAAGGCTGCTCTTCTCTCTGAAGCACAGCTAAAGTTGTATCATAGGGAAGAGTGTTTTTAGAGATTCTTTATTTTATATTCCAGTTCGTCTCCCGGTTCCTGAGATCACCAGAAGCTGCTCTTCTCCCTCGAGTCAGAGCTGCTCTCTGCTGTGTTCAGTGAAGGTGAGCTCTGCTGTGACTCTCTCCTGGTTCAGAGGAGACTCTCTCTTCTCCAGCATCACTGTATCTAAACACAGCGGCGCTCTCCCCCTGAAACCTGAAGAGCATCTCAACATCTCGTACAGCTGTGTGGTGAACAACTCCATCAGCAATCACACTCAACATCTGGACCTCCAAAATCTGGACTTCCAGCTCTGGCAGTCAAGCAAAGGTGATCTAATATTAATAAAAAGTTTAATTTCATTCAACATTCCATCAAATTTGCATAAACACCTCGTGACATACATCCCCCGCCCCCCCCTTTGGGATTTTATCAACGCAAACATAAAAGTGTTGCAGGAACACATGTTTCATGTAATTAAATTAACACATATACAGATACTAAATAAATATACCAAATAATACTAAAATAATAGCAAAATCATTGAGAGCGGAATGAAGTAAATTACATGAAAGGTAAGCTCTGTGATTTTAAATTAACATTAATCTCGTCTTTAGATAATCTAGCCACAGGGGTTTCAAGCCAGTGACTTCTGTGCCGGTCCCAAGCCCGGATAAATAGAGAGGGTTGCGTCAGGAAGGGCATCCGGCGTAAAACATGCCAAAACCAAATATACAAGTCATCAATTCTATTCCCATACCGGATCGGTCGAGGCCCGGGTTAACAACGACCGCCACCGGTGCTGTTGACCTCCAGGGGGCCGGTGGAAATTGGACTACTGTTGGTCAAAGAAGGAGAGGAGGGAGAAGGATTCGGAGGCAGAGAGAGAAGAGGAAAGGCAAGAGTATAGGTCTGAGAATAGGGACTCTCAACGTTGATACAATGACCGGGAAAGGTAGAGAGCTGGCGGACATGATGGAGAGAAGGAAGGTAGATATTCTGTGTGTGCAGGAGACCAGGTGGAAGGGTAGCAAAGCACGTAGTATTGGAGGGGGATACAAACTGTTTTACTATGGTGAGGATAGGAAGAGAAATGGGGTAGGAGTGATCCTGAAGGAGGAGTTTGTGAGGAATGTTTTAGAGGTGAAAAGAGTGTCTGACAGGGTGATCAGTTTGAAGTTAGAGACTGAAGGGGTGATGTTGAATGTAGTGAGTGGTTATGCTCCACAAGTAGGCTGTAAGCTGGAAGAAAAGGAGAGATTCTGGAGTGAGTTAGATGAGGTGATGGAGAGTATTCCCAGAGGGGAGAGAGTAGTGGTGGGAGCAGACTTTAACGGTCATGTGGGCGAGGGCAACAGAGGTGATGAGGAAGTGATGGGCAGGTTTGGTGTTAAGGAAAGGAACCCAGAAGGACAGATGGTGGTGGACTTTGCCAAGAGGATGGAAATGGCTGTAGTTAACACTTATTTCCAGAAGAGGGAGGAACATAGAGTTACCTACAAGAGTGGTGGTAGGAGTACGCAGGTGGACTACATCCTAAGTAGACGAGCCAATCTGAGAGAGATCACTGACTGCAAAGTAGTGGTAGGAGAGAGTGTAGCCAGACAGCATCGGATGGTGATGTGTAGGATGTTTCTGGTGGTCAGGAAGAAGAGGGGACGAAAGATGGAAAAGAAGACCAAGTGGTGGAAGTTGAAAAAGGAAGACGGTTGTGAGGAATTCAGACAGAAGCTGAGACAGGCTTTGGGTGGCCAGGAAGAGCTTCCAGAGGACTGGGAAACTACAGCAGAAGTGATCAGGGAGATAGGTAGGAAGGTGCTAGGTGTGTCAGCAGGAAGAAGGAAAGAAGATAAGGAAACATGGTGGTGGAATGAGGAAGTACAGGACATCATCCAGAGGAAGAGGCTAGCTAAAAAGAAGTGGGACATCGAAAGGACTGAAGAAAGTAGACAGGACTACAAGGAATCACAGCGCAGGGTGAAGAAGGAGGTGGCAAAGGTCAAACAGAAGGCATATGATGAGTTGTATGCCAGGTTAGACACGAGGGAAGGTGAGAAGGAATTGTACAGATTAGCGAGACAGAGATGGGAAGGATATGCAACAGATAAGGGTGATTAAAGATAGAGATGGAAGGGTTCTAACGAGTGAGGAGAGTGTGCAGAGAAGATGGAAGGAGTATTTTGAGGAGTTGATGAATGAGGAGAATGAGAGGGAAAGAAGGGGGGAAGAGGTGAACATTGTAGAACAGGAAGTTGAAAAGATTAGAAAGGATGAGGTGAGGAAGGCTCTGAGGAGAATGAAGAGTGGAAAGGCTGTTGGTCCAGATGACATCCCTGTGGAGGTGTGGAAGTGTCTAGGAGAGACAGCGGTGGAGTTCCTATCTAGGTTATTCAACAGGATTCTAGAGAGTGAGAAGATGCCTGAGGAATGGAGGAGAAGTGTCCTAGTGCCAATCTTTAAGAACAAGGGTGATGTGCAGAGTTGTAACAACTACAGAGGTATAAAGTTGATGAGCCACACAATGAAACTCTGGGAAAGAGTAGTGGAAGCTAGGCTTAGAAGGGAAGTGGATATTTGCGAGCAGCAGTATGGCTTCATGCCCAGGAAGAGCACTACTGATGCAATTTTTGCTCTGAGAATGCTAATGGAGAAGTACAGAGATGGTCAGAAGGAGCTGCACTGCGTCTTTGTGGATTTAGAGAAAGCGTATGACAGGGTGCCGAGAGAGGAGCTATGGTCCTGTATGAGGATGTCAGGAGTGGCAGAGAAGTACGTCAGAGTAGTTCAGGATATGTATGAGAGGAGTATGACAACAGTGAGATGTGCTGCAGGTCAGACGGAGGAGTTCAAGGTGGAGGTGGGGCTACATCAAGGATCGGCTTTGAGTCCCTTCTTGTTTGCTATGGTGATGGACAGGTTGACAGATGAGGTCAGACAAGAATCTCCATGGAAGTTGGAGGTCTGCTCTAGAAAGAAGAGGAATGAAAGTCAGTCGTAGTAAGACAGAATACATGTGTTTGAACGATAGCGAGGGAAGTAGAACAGTGAGGTTACAGGGGGCTGAGGTCAAGAAGGTGGAGGAGTTTAGGTATTTGGGGTCAACAGTCCAGTGCGATGGGGAGTGTGGAAAAGAGGTGAAGAGGCGAGTGCAGGCAGGTTGGAGTGGGTGGAGAAAAGTGTCAGGGGTGTTGTGTGACAGAAGAGTGTCAGCAAGAATCAAAGGAAAGGTGTACAGAACAGTAGTGAGAGCAGCTATGATGTATGGGTTAGAGACTGTAGCAGTGAGGAAGAGACACGAGGCAGAGATGGAAGTACCAGAGATGAGGATGGTGAGGTTCAGTTTAGGAGTGACAAGGATGGACAAGATTAGGAACGAGCACATCAGAGGAACAGCTCAGGTTGGTTGTTTTGGAGACAAAGTCAGAGAAGCCAGATTGAGATGGTTTGGACACAGTCATAGGCCACAGACTTCTATTCTTGCACAAATATGTAAACAAAACATTTTATAATACTAATTCTTTTGTAATAAAAACCCACAATCTCAGAACCTTGTGCTGGGAAAACCGTGAGTAGAGGAAACAATAGAACATGCAATACTTTTACATTTACATTTATGCCGATGCTTTTGTCCAAAGCAACTTACATTAGGGGAGAGACAATATGCAATCTGTTACACCGTCAAACTCTATCTCAGCTTCTCATAATAGAAATTATATCAAATGATCAACAACCCAAAGCAGGAAGAAAAAGAGAGAGAAGGAAAAAAGTCTTTTATAGTAGGTGTTCCCTGAAGAGAAGAGTTTCAGTTGCTTCTTGAAAGCTGTTAGTGTTGCTGCTCTCCTGACTGCATCAGGAGTTTGTTCCAGCAGCCAGGGACAGTGAGAGAGAAGGTTCTGCTGAGAGATCTTCTGCCTTTGTGAGACGGAACCATGAGTCTCTGTTCCTTCTCTGAGTGCAGGCTTCTGGAGGGCATGTAGGAGTGTAGGAGCTTCTGGAGGGCATGTAGGAGTATAGGAGCTTCTGGAGAGCATGTAGGAGCGGAGGAGCTTCTGGAAGACATGTAGGAGCTTCTGGAGGACATGTACGAGTGTAGGAGCTTCTGGAGGTAAACAGGGGCTGATCTGGAGATAGTTTTGTTTGCCAGCATCAGTGATTTGAACTAAACACAAGTTGCGATGGGGAGCCATTGAAGAGTGATGAAGGCGGGAGGAACATGAACTCATTATGGTTTATTGAAGATAAAACGAGCTGCAGAGTTCTGGATCATCTGCAGAGGTTTTGTGGGTGTTTGGCAATTAGGTTACCTGATTTAACATTTATTTAATTCGGTCTGACCTTAAAAGCTAGAGTCCATGAAAAGACAGTCTGGCCTTAAAAGGAGTGACACTTTTCTGGTAGGGATACGCAGCTAGAGACAAAATATCTGCCACATGAAACTCATCTGCAAGGATAGCTTTCTGCATATATGCCCCACCTATGGAGGGATATGAGGACAGTTTTCAGAGTCGGTTCTGTCACCATGCTTGCTGCTATTCATTAAATCTTATGCTGAAAAATAAAGAGAAAAACGGACTGAAAGTCATAGTCTGTCTTTATTGAAATTATGTCAAAAAAGTTTATTTTAAATCGAGGGATGAAAAACAACCACAGTTTAGTGGAAAGTCCTGCTAGGAGAGCGTTGAAGTTGTCCAGACCAGAGCCTGAACCAGGAGTTGAGTTGCATGCTCTGTTAAGAAGGGTCTGATCTTTTGAATTTTGTGTAGTGCAAATCTACACGCTCGATGAGTTTTGCAGTGAAGGGCAGCAGAGAGACAGGCCTGTAATTTTCCACCAGTGATGAGTTGAGTGTGGGTTTCTTGAGAAGCGGGTGACTCTGGCCACCTTGAAGATGTTAGGTAAAAAACAAAACAAATAAAAAGTTGCTAAAAGTCTCCAGAACAGCAGAAAAAGTCGCTAGATTTGTTACTAATCGCTAGGATACAAACAAAAAATGCTAGACGATCTGAAAAGTCTCTAAATCTAGTGGCTAAGTCAGCAACACTGGCTAGGATCACTTCCAAATCTATCATTGTCTCTTTATTCATGGATGTGTATTTTTTTCTCTCTCAGAGTCCTGTCACAGTTCAGCTGAGCGTGTGATCCTATTGGTTCTCTCTGTTCTGGTGGGCGTGGCTCTGGTTGTAGTTCTGGTCTATCACTGCAGATCTGGAGAAGCTGAGCCCAGAAGAAGAGCTCTAGAGAATAATGATTGCTGAGGCTTCTCTAGCACCTCCTCTCTTCTTCTGCAGCTCACTCTAAGATACCCAAGCTTCTAGGTGGGATATTTAGATCTATTTTGTGTGCTTACATTTTTTTAAAAATCATACTTTTTCCTTTCACTGCAGAAGCTTCATCTTGAATGTGTCTATACTTGTGTATGTACTTTCTTAATCTTGAATGTGTTTTAAGCCAGAAACAACGTATGAATAGCATTAATCTTTTCATCACGGATCACCCAAAAGTTTGTAATGCATGGACCAATTGTTTCAGTTTATTTTACACTTTAGTTAATCTGCGATTAATGTATGTTTTATTGATTTCTGTTTCAAATTGTTGTGACTTCTTCTGCTATCAAATCTATATTTTTAAATAGATAGTAGTTACTTGAATCTTTCAAGGTGTTAAAATGTATTTGTATCAATGTTTTTGAATTGCTTTGAATAAAGATCTTTTGATATACAAGTTCTGAATATTATACTTCTCTTTAATAGGCAAGGCAAGTTTATTTGCGTAGTACATTTAGTGCACAGGGTAATTCAAAGTGCTTTACATTGGAAATAAAGAGTAAAAAGAAAGTACATTTAAAAAAAGTGAAGCATAAAAAAGTCATATAAAAGCATAGTGATTAAAAACTGAAAATTAAGTCATAGATTAAGATAGTGAAGTGCAGAGATAAAATAGTTGTTCGGACATTGGTGCTCAGTCAACAAAAGCAACTAAACAGGAGAGTCTTTAGCCTGGATTTAAACGGTACTAAACTGTTGGCACCCCTGATCTCCTCTGGAGCTGGTTCCTCTGAGGGCCGCAGGAGAACTAAAGGAGGATTCACCCTGAGTGGAATGAACCCGGGGGAGATCTCATTTATCTGATCTGAGGATCTCAGCTCTCTGTTTGGTGTGTATTCTCTGATCTTCTCTGTTAGCTGTTTAGCTGCTAAGTTATGTTTGAACTTATATACGAGCAGCAGAACTTTAAAATCTATTCTGAAGGAGACCGCAAGAGACTGAAGAACTGGAGAAATGTGTTCTGACTTTCTAGATTTGGTTAGAATTGGACCGCTGCGTTCTGAACGAGCTGGAGATGTTTAATGGTGTTTTTGGGACGAGCGCTGTGAAGACCGTTACAGGAGTCCAGCTGCTGGAGATGAACGCAGGAATCAGTTTCTCTAAATCTTGTCTTGGTTTGATGTGGCTATTGAAACTAAGATCAGAGTCCAGAATATTCTCGAGATTCCTGATTTGTAGTTGTTAGGCCCTCAGCAGTGAGATACGTGTTAACCTTAACAACCTCGCTTCTGCTTCCAAATGCAAAGACTTCAGTTTTGTCCTTGTTTAATTGAAGAAAGTTATTTTTGATCTCATCAAGACATTGGCAGAGAGACCATAGCATAACTATGGTATGATATCTGGTTCCTTCTCATAATTTGCTCCAGTGGAAGCATGTACAGGTTAAATAGTAAAGGAGCAAGGATTGAACCTTGAGGGACTCCACAAGACACTGCAGTCCACTTCGACATGTAATCAATTATGTTTACAAAGAAACCTCTTCCTTCTAAGTATGATCTGAACCATTTTATCACAGTTCCTGAAAGACGAACATAGTTTTCTAGTCTATCGAGAAGGATTTTGTGATCATCTGTGTCGAAGGCAGCACTCATATCGAGTAGAACCAGGACAGTCACTTTTCCTGAATCGGTGTTTAACCGGATGTCATTGACTATCTTCAGTAGAGCTGTCTCTGTGCTGTGATGAGCTCTGAAACCCGACTGATAACAATCCATGTGTTCATTTTGGGTCAGGAATTCAATTCAATGTCTATCCCCAGCCCTGCAGGGCAAAGTACTAATGCCTTTTCTGATGTTACTGATTTTATTGATGAAAAATGAAGCAAACTCATTGCATTTATCCTCAGACAGAAGCTCATTTGGTGTTTGGTTTGGTGGTTGGTTAACCTCTCTACTGTTGCAAAGAGAGTTCGTGTATTGTTGAGGTTGTTATTAATTAATTTTGAGAAATACTCTTGCCTAGCTGTGATTAATTCTGAATTAAAAGCACGAAGACTCTCTTTATAAAGGTCATAGTGGATGAAAAGTTTTTTTTCTCCACCTTCTTTCAGCCTTCCTGCAAAGTCTTTTCATACTTTGAACTTTTGTTGAATTTCTCCAGGGTGTTTTTGTCTCCCAGGTTTCTTCTTGACAGTTTTAGGTGCGATGTCGTGCTTGATTATTAAAGTAAATGCATCAATCAATCAATCAATCAAGTTTTATATAGTGTTTTTTTGGCAGTTGCATTTAAAACAGCTTCACAAAGTCCTAGTGTGGTTTCGGTAAGGTAAATAGAAGTTCCTCTGTGAGACAGCTAGAGTTCTCACAAGAACAAAGAAATATGATCACATTACACCGGTTCTGTGCTCTCTTCAGTGGCTTCCTGTACAATATCTCATCGACTCTAAGAAGCTGCTGCTTGCCTTTAAGTCTGAACAGCTCGGCTCCGCTTGACCTGAGCAGTCTCCTCTCACGATATATTCCATCTCGCTCTCTCCGATCACAAGAAGCAGCTCTACTGATTATTCTGAAGACGAGTAAATCCACCAGAGGAGGAAGAGCGTTCTCATGTAGAGCCCCGAAGCTCTGGAATAAACTCCCTGATGTTGTCCGGAGCTCAGCTTTCAGATTTCAAAACTAAATTAAAAACATATCTGTTTAATCTGGCATTCGAATAATTATCTCTTGGTATTTGTCTAAACAGATCTGGGGTCTCATGTACAAAACTTTGCGTAGATGTAATCCTTAAAGTGTGCGTACGCACATAAGGCAGAATTTGTGGCCTGTTCAGCTTGCGTGTAAGGAAAACGGATGTACCGGGGGGCCATCCCCACTATGGCGTCCCATACTTATGGCATGACACGGCTCAGAGATGACTGCGACATACCCGATCGCTCTGCCAACTCTCGCTGGAAAGAACCAGTGGCCTAATGTGATCAATACTTGCACAGGAACACACAGCGCATGGTTTCTCCGCGAGGGTCTTTCCAATACTGGCCGTAATTCAGAACACAATTCCAAGAGGATGGCTCTTGGAAATGGAAATCGGCTCATGAGCCAATCATCATCATGAGCAAGCAAATCTTCACGGTCTCTGAAAACACGCTCCTTCCGTAGAGCATCATTAGCAAGGTCTTCTAACAGCGCTAGAGCATCCATTCATTCATCTTCATGTCGGCTTTCTTCCCTTTCGGGGTCGCCACAGCGGAATGAACCGCCAACTCTCTGGCATATGTTTTACGCAGCGGATGCCCTTCCCTGCCGCAACCCATCGCTGGGAAACATTCACACACACATTCATACTTTAACACTATGGGCAATCGTTCTTATTCAATTCACTTATTCCGCAAGTCTTTGGACTTGTGGGGAAACCGGAGAACCCGGAGAAACGCGATCACGGGGAGAACATGAGAACTCCACACAGAGATACCAACCGACCCAGCCGAGGCTCGAACCAGCGACCTTCTTGCTGTGAGACGATCATGCTACCCACTGCGCCACCATGACGCCTCGCTAGAGCATCCATTATGATGATAAGTTATATACCCACATACCTTTTTATAGCCCATTCATTAAAACAAATTAGTAAATTCAAAGTATTTGCACCTGGTTAAAAATGCTAATAATGATAATTCAGGTTGATACAATTTGATTTATTGGGTGATGTAATAGGATAATTTAGAAGTTTTTCATTTTAAATAGCTATTGCTATTTAGAACAGTTGGTGTCGCCAAAACACATACTCTTCTAAAAGAGTGCGTACGCACGGTCAAGAGCATCCGTACGGTGCGCACTTATTTACGCCAAGTTTATTTTTTATAAATCCCAATATGTGCATGGAAAAATGCGTACGCATATTTCTATGCCCATTTTGTGCGTACGCAACGTTTATACATCAGGCCCCTGGTGTCTGAGCACCATATACAAACAAACTCTTTAAAAAAAACAATGTGGTTTAATGTTCCTCTCTAATCTCTCCTCATCATTTATCTCTCCTCCTGCAGCTGATGCTGATCACCTGTTTGTTGTCTGTGTTACAGTTTTCTAACCGTTGTTTCTCCATTTGTTAGTTCCTGTTTTGTCTTTGTTTGTTTGTTTTTTTCAGGTCCTGTCCGGCGAACGGTTAGTCGAAGGATTTTAAGTTTGTATGTTCTTTATGCTGGTGAGGTGATTAGCACCTGCCTCAGTCAGCGAGAGTCCCCTCACAGAGGAAACTCCTATCTACTCTACCTGATCCTCACGAGGACTTAGTGAAGCTGCTTTGAAAGCAATTGCTAAAGAAGCGCTATATAAAAACTGATTGATTGATTGATTTATTGAGGCCCCTGGGAGCCTTGCTGACTGAGGCAGGTGCTAATCACCTCCCCAGCATAAAGAACATACAAACTCAAGATCCATCGACGAACAGTTCAGTCAGTGAGAGAAATGTTGCTGATACTAACAGATCTGCTTCTTTAGTTTCCTCGATGAGTTAAATTTGTCCTTACGCTTAAAAAGAGTCCATGCTGATAGGTTGCTGTTGATTTGTTATTTATTTGTAATACTGGAGATCTTTACAGGTTGTTGAGTTTAATGTGTGAGTGTGTGTGGCTGTAGATGTGCCCTCCACCAAGCCACACCCAAACAATGTGATTGGAACACCTAATCAATTGTTGACTCTCTGCTGCCCCTCCTGTTGACCTACATAAATACACCCATATCTCAATATCGACTCCTACACTAACCGTCTCCTAGCAGCCAACGAGAAGACAGAATTATGAATAAAAAAAAACTGTTTCCTGTGTGTGTTTTGCCCATCGTGAATAACACGGATGTTTATAGCGTGTGACTTACTCAATTTTTTTCAACACTGTTTATCAGAAGAGATAAATCTGTTTTATCACACAAGGGCAAAAAAAACCTGACCTCGTGGTGTTATCAGCATTTAAAAGCAATTTTAATAAATGAAGACGAGCCTGCACAATATTAAAAGCAGATTTCTCTTAAGCCTGAAGAGCACCAGTCAAGGGATTTTCACACCGAGTAATAAAATAACTAGAAAATAAAAATGTACCTAAAATTTAACTCTTTCAAGATTCATGATGTGGAGGACAGAATGTACCAGAATTAATAAGATAAATATGGATTTCATTAATTAAATTAATGTGACATTAATTCATTAAGAGTGGAAACAAACAAAAAATGTTTGCATAATTAATAAATTTGTGAAATTAAAAAAAGCAAAGGTGTAGTTACATAAGTCATTATTTGCTAATAAAACATTAAATAATGCATGCATAACCCTAATTTAATTTCACAATTTTATTAATTATTGACACTTTTATTTATTTGATTCCACTTTAATATATCATCATCATGTTATTTTTTTTTCAGTAATAGATGGCACATAGTTCCGCATTATTAACCTTTTATGACAGTCGATCTCTTCTTAAATACATAATATATAAATAATGCAAACTTTATAACGGATCCATGGTACATTATAAATTTCACAGATAAACACAAATTCCTTCCTGTGTTTTATTTTAGTACACTTTTAATTAATGAATGAAAGACGTATTTATTGAATCAGTTGTGGCACATTCCGTCCTCCATATAATGAAAGGAACAAATGGAACCTGTGATTTTAAAACCCTGAGATCTGTTTGAGAGTTATTTCCTTCTTTCTACTTACTTACTTACCTACTTACTTACCTACTTACTTACTTACCTACTTACTTACCTACTTACTTACCTACTTACTTACCTACTTACTTACCTACTTACTTACCTACTTACTTACTTACTTACTTACTTACTTACCTACTTACTTATTTTACTTACCTACTTACTTACCTACCTACTTACTTACCTACTTACTTACTTACTTACTTACTTACTTACCTACCTACTTACTTACCTACTTACCTACCTACTTACTTACTTACCTACTTACCTACCTACTTACTTACCTACCTACTTACTTACCTACCTTTCTTTGAGGCCCCTGGGAGCCTCGCTGACTGAGGCAGGTGCTAATCACCTCCCCAGCATAAAGAACATACAAACTCAAGATCCATCGATTAACAGTTCACCGGACAGAACCTAAAAAACTAAAATAAAACAAAAACAAATAAAGACAAAACAGAAACTAACAAACAAAAACACTGGTTAAAAAATGTAACACAGACAACAAACAGGTGATCAGCATCAGCTGCAGGAGGAGAGATAAATGATGAGGAGAGATTAGAGAGGAACATTGAACCACATTGTTTTTTCAACAGTTTCTATGTTTATAGCGCTCAGACTCCAGATCTATTTGAACAAATCCCAGGAGACAATTATTGTAATGTTAGATTAAACAGATCTGTTTTTAATTTAGTTTTAAAACTCTGTGAGCGTAACGCATCTACAGACAACATCCGGAGTTTGTTCCAGAGCTTCGGGGCTCTATATGAGAACGCTCTCATCTTCAGAATAATCAGTAGAGCTGCTTCTCGTGATCGGAGAGAGCGAGCTGGAATATATCGTGAGAGGAGACTGCTCAGGTCGAGCGGAGCCGAGCCGTTCAGAGCCTTAAAGGCAAGGAGCAGCATCTTATAGTCGATGTGATATTGTACAGGAAGCCACTGAAGAGAGCACAGAACCGGTGTAATGTGATCATATTTCTTTGTTCTTGTGAGAACTCTAGCAGAGCGTTCTGGACTAACTGTAATTTTTGTAGCGTGGAGGCTGAGCAGCAGCTAACAGAGCATTACAATAATCCATTCTGGAGCTCATGAAAGCATGAACTAATTCTTCTGCATCTACGATAGACAGCATGTTCCGCACTTTAGCAATATTCCTGAGGTGAAAGAAAGCAGTCTTAGTAACATAAGAGATATGATTCTTAAACGTCAGTTCACTATCTATAATAACACCAAGACTTTTAACTGTAGTGGAAAAATTAACAGTGTGTCCTACAGCTATTCTGAAAATGAGTTTTGTTATCAATGGAGGGTTTAGAGAATTAAATTAACTGTTTTACCAATTGTGTTTTAACTGATTCGGTGCATTAAGAGTTAAACAAACTTGATAAATATACTGAAAAATCTGTCTTAGCATTTGTAATAAACTGTACTCCACACTAATGAAAACTCTTCTCAGGAAACACTTTCTATGAAAAAAGTCCTTTGTCTCTCTATTTTCTTCCTGCTTTGTTTTGTTGATCAGCTGATACTTCTACTATGAGCGAGCTGAAATAGAATTTGACTGTGTAACACATCTCATATTGTCTGTTTCTCTTCTCTAAGTCGCTTTAGACAAAAGCGTCTGCTAAATGCATAAATGTAGGACTTTGTGAAGCTGCTTTGACGCATTTGCTAAAAAGTGTTATAATAAACATTTGATTGATTGATAGATAGAGAGCACCCAATCAGTGAAGAGCGTAGGCTGATCTTACAGCTCGAGGCGCTTCATGCATTAATCTCTCATCAGAGAGCAAACAAACAAATCCAGATATCAAGGAAACCCTCGTTGTGTGACATGAGTCTGTAAATAATATCAACAATGCATTTGGTCATTAAAAATCTGCTTATATCTTAAAACAACAACACTTTTTGATTTTCAATAAAAACACCAATCAATGTATTTGAACAGGGTGAAACATGTTTGAGGAGAAACTAAGCTAAATGTGTGTTTGCAGTGGATTCATTTCTTCTCTGAGGATCATCTTCTGCAGGCGATGGGAGCGTAAACCACATCATCATCGTCTTTCTGCGCTCTCTGTAGAGACACAAGCATGCACCAATCAGAGAGCTGCTGTTTCTCTCTGCAGGGGGCGCCACTAACTCTCTCAGAGTCATCAAGTGAAAGCTGAGAAACACAAACATGGTGACTAGATGTTCAAGCAGAACCTGTTTGTGAGGAATCTACGTCGAAACCTGTCAAAGCTCACGTCATGGTTTTATTTATGAGTTGAAATGTTTGAAATGATTTTACTGTCACTGTCAGTTTCTTTCTTTCTCTTGCGATCCTTTTTTATTACTGATCAGAGGGAATGTTTAAAATCAATCTGTTGAGAAGTTGTTTTTGCTGCCTGCTTCTAGGACATTTTAGAGGGTCCAAGATGTTAAAAAATAAAAAAAATTATGGCAAATCTCTGGAGTGCACTCCGGTGCAAAGTGATTTTATTGTGCAAAACCCACAGAGAAATATATACAAACCCAAACACTGTACAAAAAATAAATGAGATACTGCACGATGGCAGAAAGAAAATTGTGACTAAAGATAAAAATTCAATAAGCACCGACGCAATTAACAGTCATCTATAAAATGCTGTCCTCAATAAACCGTCTATGGCACTACCATTGCTCACACTTGACTTCCGTTTGACTTCCCTCTCTAAACTGAGCTAATGCACCTTTTCATACCCTTCCTTTGACCTCCACATTTCCACTTCCGGGTTGGTACAGGAACAGGAAGTAACATTTTTTAAATCTAAAGCCCCTTCATGCTTTTTTTCTATTTGGCCACCATGCCCGTTTGGGTCTGCAAACACCAGTCAGGGGAGCTGCACAATACAAAAAGGTAAAAATCATTATATTTCATCTTTGGATGGTTTAAAATACATTTATGGGGGAATGTGAAAATTATGTTTAAATCAGGTACCATGGTATGGTGTGCGCACTAACCACTCTTAAAAAAACAAACAAAGGGGTAACAGGAGATATTCAAACAAGTGAAAAGAAAAATGATGAGGAGAGCTTAGAGAGGAACATTGAACCACATTGTTTTTTCAACAGTTTCTATGTTTATAGCGCTCAGACACCAGATCTGTTTGGACAAATATCAAGAGCCAATTATTGGAGCGCTAGATTAAACAGATATGTTTTTAATTTAGTTTTGAAATCTGTGAGCGTAGTTGAGCTGGAGTTTGCTCCAGAGCTTCGGGGATCTACATGAGAACGCTCTTCCTCCTCTGGTGGATTTACTCGTCTTCAGAATAATCAGTAGAGCTGCTTCTTGTGATCGGAGAGAGCGAGATGGAATATATCGTGAGAGGAGACTGCTCAGGTCGAGCGGAGCCGAGCTGTTCAAAGCCTTAAAGGCAAGCAGCAGCTTCTTAGAGTCGATGAGATATTGTACAGGAAGTCAATGAAGAGAGCACAAAACCGGTGTAATGTGATCATATTTCTTTGTTCTTGTGAGAACTCTCTGCTCCTGCGTTCTGGACTAATTTTTCTAGCTTTACAATAATTCTTTCTGGAGCTCATGAAAGCATTAACTCATTTTTCTGCATCTACAATAGACAGCATGTTCCGCACTTCGAAATTAAAGAAGCATTCATAAGAAACCTACCAGATATTACTCACCTTTCTAGTGTACCTGCAGATGAAAATAAACTTAAAACAATCATCTACAGTTTGAATAATATTCTCGCTAGCACCCTAGACACTGTAGCCCCGCTTAAATTAAAACAAGTCAGAGATAGACAGGCCACTCTGTGGTCTGATGATAATACAAAGGTGCTAAAAAGATAAACCAGAAACTATGAGCGTAAATGAAAAAAAAAACTAGATTGGAAGTAATTGCCTGGAAAGAGAGCATGTCTAAATATAGACTAGCATTAAAAACAAATCAAAATAACCCTAGCCTTCTATATGAAACAATGGCTAATCTACTAAAGAGTCAAACATCGCCAGATTCAAATGCAGCTCTAAAATTTAGCAGCAATGATTTTATTAATTATTTCTCAAATAAAATTACATCTATTAGATGCAAAATCACTAAAATTCATATTAAATCTCAGCAGCTTAACTCAAGTTCTATGCCTTTGACTCACTTGCTGCAGAATTGTTCAAATATGAACTGAAAGAACTGCTAAAAATAATCACAGCATCTAAATCAACAACATGCTCTCTAGATCCTGTACCAACAAAATTACTGAAAGAATTGCTACAAATAGCTTTCTAAATATTATAAACTCATCTCTATCACTAGGTTACGTTCCTAAACAGCTTTAACATGCAGTAATTAAACCACTAATCATGAAAACACACCTGGATCCTACTGAGTTATCCAACTATAGGCCAATCTCTAACCTTCCGTTGTTTTAAAAAATATTAAAGAAAGTTGTTATAGCACAGCTCAGCTCATTCTTACAGAAGAGCAACTGTTATGAAGATCTCAGATTCAGAGCGCATCACAGCACAGAGACTGCGCTGGTTAACATCTCAAATGATCTATTACTTGATTGGGATCAAGGGAACATCGCTCTTCTAGTTCTGCTAGATCTCAGTGCAGCCTTCGATACGATAGATCACAGGATTCTCCTCGAGAGACTAGAGAACGATGCAGGCATCCAGGGCCAGGCTCTGAGATGGTTTAACTCTTACCTCTCTGACCGGAGTCAGTTTGTTCATGTAAATGGAGACTCATCGGACACAATAGCAGTAGAGTATGGAGTTCCTCAAGGATCCGTTCTGGGACCCATCCTATTCTCAATATACATGCTGCCCCTCTACAAAATTATTAGAAGACATGGAATTAGTTTCCATTGCTCTGCAGACGAGACCCAGCTCTATATCTCAGCAAAACCTAACGACCCTTTAAAGCTAAATAAGATCTCAGAATGTGTCGCTGATATCAATGATTGGATGAATGAAAATTTCCTTATGCTAAATCCAGATAAAACAGAAATATTACTTGTTGGCTCTAAAAAGCAATTACGGAATCTCTCTATAATTTTTTAAACGAGTTTTATAATTATATTGCTAAGTTACAAGTAAATAGAATATAGTAATAATCTTAGTAAAATATAAAGTAATGAGACTAACTAAATCAAGGTACTTTTAGATATTTTACCTGTTCAGTATTTGCTCCTCATAAGGTGAAACGGTGTGATGAGCCTAGGTGGGGTTGCCAGTGCACGAGGAAGCTCTTTACAGTGCCAGAGCAGAGGCTTGTGTCGAAGGGAAATTTAATTTACATCATGGCACACACCTGTCCACTTTAAGCACTGGTTTTGTCATTTTCTCGTCTCACATCAACGTCTGACAACTACAGATGACCTGTAGTTAGCCCTGGCACCTCACAGCGCTTCAGTTACAGACAACAAAGCTGTCTCAGTTGAGTGTCTGTTCTTGAAGCACAGAACATCAAGCCTGTGTGTCAGGAGGGCAGGTAATTGATTGAAGACGAGTTTAGCAGTGAAGGGCAGCAGAAAGCGTGAATGAAGACATGCACAGTGTTGAAGATTGTGGCTGGACTGGTGCAGGGTGGTGCGAACTGTCGACTGTCAGATGATCAGCGAAGTCATCTGCAGAGAGGTCACTGATGCTCCATTTAGAGAAAAGTGAACTTTGGTAACCGGGATTAAAATATTAAATGCACCTATTGGAAATTATTCTACAACAATAAATACAATTGCAAAAAAAAAAAAAGAAAAATAATGAAGTAAAATAAAATAATGGTAGAGCAAAATATTCTGTAACTTGGTGACTTTATAGACCAAAGGGTACTCTGATAGCTGGAAATAAAGTAATAAATGGACACATAAGAATTATTCATTCATTCATCTTCATGTCGGCTTTCTTCCCTTTCGGGGTCTCCACAGCGGAATGAACCGCCAACTCTCTGGCATATGTTTTACGCAGCGGATGCTCTTCCCTGCCGCAACCCATTGCTGGGAAAACATAAGAATATTTTTAATGAAATTAATATTGTCACTGTAACGCTACAGTAAGATATTGCACTAAGATAAGATATTGCACAGTAAGACAGTGCAAGGGAAAAAGAACTACTTGAGAAAAATTACATCAATTGAATTAGTCAGTAGTATAAAGTAACACAGATACGACTTATTCCGATAGTGATTTTTTATTATACTATATTATATTATAAAATACATTCATCATTAAAAAAAATGTACATAATAAAGACATTTTTTTCTCTTCAAACAACGTCCTGGCGGTGCAAAGAGAAATTCCTCCAGATGAAGATTTATTTGTTCAATGTGAACGGGAATAAATAAAGGCACTCAGATTAAATCGATTACAGAGATGCGCGCAGATCTTCCCTCACTTCCTCCTCAAAGCAACCTGCGTCCCTAATATCAAACGTGATTTTTTTCATGAAGCGCGAATAAGAAACTGGATTCAGTCTCGTCACTTTCTCCTTCATCCGCATTCGAGCTGTTTAACATCGTTTTAGAGGAAGATAAAAATGAAGATGTTTGTTGTTCTCTTGCTCTTCGGAGTTTTTGTTGAAGGTGAGTTCTTTTATAATCTTCAGTTGTTTTATGATCACGCTGAATATTTGACAGGTTTTGTTCATTTCTGCTCACCTGAGGAGCTGATCTGGGGTCTGTAGCATGAACTGCATTCACTTTAGCAGCTACATTTAATCATTATTTCACTCCACTCCTGAGTTTTGGGTTCTGTGAAAGAATCTAGGATCGAATCAACATTTTATCGAATAATCTTTCTGTTATATTATATTACTTAATGTTACATGTCACCTAACATTTATCATTTCAAGTTGTAATATGATATTCATAAAGTGGCATGTTAGCAAACGTTAGTCACTGTTATATTGGTTATATTATTTTACATAAAGTCACGTTTCCAGGTGAAGATGTGACTGAAATGTCACGCTGTTGTCAGTAGGTGGCGCCAAGAGCTGAATAAAGCTTTTAGATTAGTTTAGATTCAACTTTATTGTCATTGTGTAAGGTATTGCATAAGGAGTCTATTTGCAATAAATATTAAACAGGTTTTATACATTACAGAGTGAATTTACAAAGATGCAGAGGTGAGTGAGTGAGTGAGTTTGGAGGTATGATTAAACGAGAGGATGCTGGTGATTGCGGGATCACTTGAAGAAAGTTCTCTTTAATGGACATCTAACTTTTTTCTTCCCAATACAAGCAGGAACTCCACATCACAGTCAAATTGCACCATCTTATAACAATAAAAGAGAAACATTAAGTTACGTAATGCAATAACAACCAAAACAAATATCAACTTGTGCTTTAAATGACAAAAGAAATGTAGAATATAGACTGAAACATGTGACCATTCAACTACAAAGCAATATAACCGCCTACATGTCTGATATAATCAAAATAAGCATCAGAGCATTTTCTTTGTGCAAACACAGAGCGACGTTTAAAGCCTTGTTCACACCAAAAGCGATTAGATCGCTACTCTTCTGGCCGCTGGGGGCAGAAGTGAGCAAGTTCTCATTCATGCTTCACTCTTGGACCATTCTTGGAGCTGAAAAAAACACGTCTCCACCTCTGGCTCCATCAGGTTTGTTGATTTAGATCGACAGTTTTGATCTTCATGAACACTCTGAGGAGTGAGAACTATTTTCACGTTTGTTTGTTTAAGATATATTAAATGTAAACCTTCCACCAATCAGACGTCTTTGCTTCACCTATGTCGCAGCTTTGTGCGTCAGTGACGATGGCTGGCTACGTCCATTCTGAGCCTCCTTCACTCTTCATACAGTCAATGCTCATCACTCACTTCTACCATTTCTAATCAGAAGAAAATAATCTGAGCAGCAGCAGCAGGATTATAGTTATAACTACTATAATAAGATCTTCCACATCTTCAGTCTTCTCAGTAGTTGTTTATTGTAGGTATAGTTTCATTTTCAGTTTGTTTTAATGCTTTCGCTTTCTGATTTACTCAAAGCTTGGATTTTCCTCAAGGGTTGTCAGAGTTTTGGCCGTCGTGGCTGTCTGTGTTTCGCTATCCGCTCTCTTCTGTCTCCGATCGCGCGTTCTCAGTCTCGCTGTGTTTTCCCTTGTGCAGGTGTTCCATCAGTTTCCGCTACCCGTATTTTTTTACTGCCGCGTCATTGTGCGAATGCGCACAACACGAACCCCGTCATTTTTGTCATTCTTATAACCACGCCCGTTATTTTCTCCTGACCTTTCTCATGAAATGTCATTTTTCGACTATTTATCTCTTTACCTTTTATTTTCATGACCTGCACGTCGAAACCAGACTCTTTAATCAATAAATTGACATTTTACAGGATGGAAGAAAGGTTTAAATTCCTTTACTAACTCTTGTTTTTTGAATGTACTGGCCTGGGTACACAAAGTGCAATAAACAATCTTTACGACGATATAAATAGATAAATCTCACAGGCTATTTTCACTATAATATCTCGCTAAAGTCTCTCTTATTGAGTTTTTAATCAGAGTAGTTAAATCTCACAGGATATTTTTTATTGAAATCACACCAGCCGCATTTTTAAACATGAGCGTGAAATCGTGCTGTTTTGTCCGTCTGCTAAATCAAAACATCCCAGTTTAACCAAAATGACTAAAAGACCAAAATCATTTATCGTCATACATCGATACATGCAGCAGAATGCGCAAGGAAATGTCGATGGGGTAGGAATAGAATAGTCTATCATTTTTTGCTTCAGCAGGAAAAAATTACGAGGCAGGAAAATCTGGTTCCCCATAAGTCGGTCACTGCGACTTACGCACTGATGGTCACGTGATCACACCATCCTGCATAAACTGGACGCGTGCGTGACACTCTTCCTGTCTTTCCTCTAGAGCCGTACTCTGACAAGCTAGCGACTCGTGAAAGACCCCACAAAACAGTTGGACTACACCTTGTGTGGATTTTGGAGATCTGGCGATTGAACGGCAAGGCGAGGTTGGAGTACTTTCAGTCCACCACCGGAGGCTTTGTAGCTCGCACCCGTAAGGGTCAATGAGTGCATGTTTCCGGCGCCCAGTGGAGTCGAGCAGGCTTCCCGCTCCCCCGGTGCGTCCGCCATCCGCCACAGTGAGTTATCAGATGATGCACTACTTGCATCTTCTGAGGACTCCTGTGCGCCTGATGATGCGATATCCACTGTTGCATCAGAGAGAGACGGTGCATCTCCCGAAGGAGACGGTACATCAATCTTCCCCTCTGGGGTGACGGCAGATTGTGCTGCGGAGGAGATGGTTGAGTTTCTTACCCGGGCTGCCAGAGAAATTGGTTGCAGGTGGCTCCGCCCCTGGCACCCGAGATCTCCAGGCTGGACGCGTGGATTGTAGGGTCGTGCCGAGATGATACCCCGCAGCCCCCTCCTATCCCGTTCTTCTCGGAAGTGCGTCGGGAACTGACCCAAACTTGCAAGGCACCTCTGAAAGCGAGGTTGGTCAGTCTCCCCTCTCTCACTCCCCTTGACGGCGTGGTAGCTAGGGGGTACGAAGTGATTCCCCAGGTAGAGCAGGTGCTGGCGGTGCACTTATGCCCGGGTAACCCTGCCACCTGGCGTGAACAGCTGAGGCCTCCATCCCGCCAGCTAAGCCTGTCGTTGGACCTGACTTCGAGGGCTTATGGCCATGGCAGCCTTTCAGGTGTTCCAAGCCAAGGCCCTGAAAGAGATGCAGGAGGGGAGTTGTGGCCCACGTCTTACAGAGGATCTAAGGGTGGCTACCGACTTTACGCTCGGTCGACCTTATGATATCTATGTTAGTAGTCCACAGCTGCCATCTTTGGCTTCAGTCCTTAAAGCGTTGGCACAAAGTCTCAGGGTTTTGGACCAAGAAACGCGCTTTCTAAAGTGTTCCTAGCAGTGTAGCACTTCAGGAGAATGCTGCAGGGACACCACGTGTTGGTCAGGATGGACAACACTGCAGCGGTGGCATATATCAATCGACAAGGAGGGATACGCTCACCCTGTTTGTCCTTTCCATTGTCCTTAGAGGACTTCAAGGTCCTGCATTCGAGCCGCTTGAATCAGTAGAGCTTTAATTTCTGCCAATTAAGACAGCGCTCCTGGTCGCGTAAGCCTCGATCAAGAGGGTTGGGGATCTGCAGGCACTCTCTGTCGATGAGACCTGCTCAAAGTTCGGACCTGGTGATACTCATGTTATTCTGAAGCCCAGGCCTAGATATGTCCCCAAGGTTCATACCATCCCCTTTAAAACTCAGGTAGTGAACCTCCAAGCTCTGCCCGGAGAGGAGGCAGCATCAGCCCCTGGTCCCAATTGCCCAGTTCGAGCACTGAGGATCTATGTAGAAAGGACCTAGAACCTGATCAGCTCTTTGTATGCTTTGGAGGACAGGAGACGATAGGGAAGGCTGTCTCCAAACAGAGGTTGGCCCACTGGCTAGTGGAGGCCATCTCTACCTCATACACAGCGTCTGATGTCCCTTGCCCCCTGCAATTTAGAGCACACTCTATCTGGGGTGTTGCAGCCTCCTGGGCGTTGGCAAGAGGGACTACGCTGGCAGAGATCTGCAAGGTTGCGGGTTGGTCGACACCCAACACCTTCACCAGGTTCTATAACCTGAGCGTTGAATCCGTCTCTTCAGCCGTGCTAAGTGGTGGTAGCATTGTCTGAGATGTACGAAGGGGTGTCCAGCTTGGGTTGCACCATTCTTAGTGATTCGTGCACTATTTTTGCCCCTGAAGATAACCTCCAGCTTTTTGGCTTCTCGCGCCCCAACAGTCGTAGTAGAGTAAGCGGAGAATTCCTACGTTCTGTTCACGTGTGTGACCTCTATGGGGGACTCCCGGATAAATCTTTTATGACCTCGGGCACGGGAGTGCTGAGCAGTTCCCTGAAAGGCTAACTCTCGAAAACGATTGCCCTAGCTAGTTCCATCTATGCTATCTTCCCTCTGAAAGACCTTTCCCCAGTGGTTCAAGGAGTATTTCCGTAGGTCCCTCAATGAAACCTTGCGTGTATTAAACTGCCGGAAGTTCTAAGTCCAGCCTTCGAGATGGCGAGTACAGCCTCTGCGCGTCTCCCTGCAGCTCTGGGATTGATGCTCCCTCCTCTGGTATGAGTCTGTATGAGAGAAAATTGCAGATTGCCCATTAAAAATTAAGTCTACACTTAAGGCCAGGGCGGAGGAGGTTCCGTTCGGTGCCGGACTACTGATGTGCCTGGCTTACCTAGCCGTTGACCGATGCAGTAGGACCTAGGTTGTGGCGTTTTGCAGGGTGTTCCCAAAGTCGTCACAGACATAAGTCTCTGTACCCTATTCAGGGAACCGGGATTACGAAAGTAACCATTACGTTCCTGGTCGGCACTTTTCGTCTTCGGTTTTCCCGCCTGTCATGTGACTCCCTCGCGCTTCCCTGATAGGCTGATGTTTTGTCTGTGTGTTTGTTTATGTTCTCTCTTCACTTGGGTTGTTGCATCAGTCTTCGTTTTGTGTCTAATATGTCGTTAGTCCCTTCAGCTGTCTTCCCGCGCGCCCTCAACTCATTACTCTCCATTATTATACTCCTGTGTTAGTGCTGTTCTTCACGACTGCATTAATAGTCCTAGTGTGCATTCACGTATGTGCTACTCAATGTGATGTCTGGTTAGTCATTTTGTTTTTCCTTCTGTTCCAGTGATCTGTGTTATTTATGTTATTAGCCAAGTTTTGCCCCCTCGTGGATACTTTGTTTCAGACATCTTTTCCTTTTGCTTTATTCGTTAATAAAGGAGCTTCTCATGTCAAGTTGTCTCTGCATACGAAATCACTCTTACAACGTACACCCCTGATTGTGACAGAATCATTATACCTTTTTTATTCTGACAAATGTGGGACTTTTTTTTTTTGCAACCTATGCATGTTTTTATTTAGCATCATTAATGTTTCTCTGTCTGCTTCTACCTCGCTCTAATCGTCTCTGCATCACACATTTGTATCTAAACGCTTTAAAACAAACTTGACTTGGGATACCACAAAAAACCTGTAAAGTAACATTTAACTTTATAAACTTTTTTTGTTGTTGTATTTTATCGTGGTTTAATCAGCAATTGTGTAATCTTTTGTTATATACACTTAATACATTTGTATTCCTTTATATTTTTTATTAGCGCTCAGGACTGAAGGACATTGTAATGTTTAATTTGGGTTTGTAGCTTTTTTAACTCCGTAAAGCACTTTGAATCGCGGTGTGTGTCTGAAATGTGCTGAACTGATAAAAGTGCTTTCCTTGAAGAAGCTCTGATTTGAGTAACTTTATCTCGGCAGGTTTCTCAACAACTGTGAAAGTGATGGAGAGAGATTCACTCACTCTCAGCTCAAACATCATCAGAGACAGAAACCCATCTGAGAGACTCCGATGGTTTTTTAATAACAGACTCATCGCTATCATCATTGGAGATCAGAAGATCTGTCCTGGAAATGTAGAAGGATGTGAAGAGAGGTTCGGAGGCAGACTGCAGCTGAATTCTTCTTCTGGAGACCTGACCCTCAGAGACACCAGAGAAACTGATTCTGGAGCGTATTCACTCGTGATCAGATCTCGAAGAGAAGATAAGATATTCACCATCACTGTTCAACGTGAGCTGAGTTTCATAATTAACTTTTCTGATCATCTTACAAACACAAGACACTCCAACTTCTGTAATTGTTTACACTTTTAAGTCACTCATTAAAAACAAAAAAAGCTGAGCGAAAGACATAAAATAAATAATACTAATATAAATAAATAACATAAATAAAAACAGTATATATTATACAGTATTATATATATGAACGTAATATATAATATATACATTATTATGCATTTACGTAAATATGAGGTTTATTTCTCTGAAATTTCTGCTCTGATATGATCGCAGTGTTCTTGTTTCGTCTTCTAAAAAGTTGAAGAAGATGGATGGATTATCTTCATTTTTAATGTTTGCCTTGTTTTTACGTTTAAAAATTGAGAAAAACACGTTGAAGGTTCAGTTTAGTGTAACTTTGACTGCAGAGCAACTGTTTCTGTTTGTACCAGAAATAAAGAATTACAATAATGTGATAGTTATTGATATCCACTGATGTTTATAGTGATATATTTTTAGCGTATCTCACAGAACTATACGAGCAAGCAGCTGGAGATACAGGAGAGAACCTGCAGCATCTTTAGAGATCTCTGGATTTGTGTTTCAGGTCGAGATCAGACCAGGTTTATCTCAGAGGGAGGATCTGCTTCTCTGGAGACGGGTTTCCAAAGATCTCCAGCGGATGAGATTCTGTGGTTCTTCAATGGTTCTCTCATCGCTGAGATCACTGGAGAAGAGAGTCGTATCTGCTCTGAGGATCGGTGTAGAGAGCTGTTCAGAGAGAAACTGAACCTGGATCCTCAAACCGGATCTCTGAAGATCTCTAACATCTCACAAGAGCATTTTGGAGACTATAAACTCCTGAAGAAGAGCCAGAGCTTCAGCATCGAGGGGAACTACACTGTTTCTGTCTCTGGTGAGAGGAATCTCATCTCTCAATCTCATCTCTTCTGTGTTCTTTAAGTTAAAGCAGGAGCTGTTTGGAGAGCTCTGCTCTGAAACCATTAACTGAGTGAAGCTCTGAGGAACCTCAAACCTTCCTGGAGACCAACCATTATTCAGCCTCAAACTCTCTCTCAATATCGATTAAACAATTAAAATAGTCCAAAAATTGTGACTTTATCACTATTTAACCCAAAATCGAACAGTGTTGATTGTTTTCAGTTCGTGATGAAGGATCTGTTGGTTCAGAGTGTTTGAAATAGTTTTTTCTGAAGAGAGTGATCTTTAATGGAGGAATGTTTATCTCTCTACAGACTCTTTTATTCAAGATTCCTGACGAGCCTCAGGATCCTGAATCAAGGATCCACTTTTCCCCTCTGATTCTGCTGCTGCTGGTGATTGCTGCTGCTGCTGCTGCTGCTGCTGGATGGATTTACTGCTCATGTAGAAGAAGATCTGAACAAAATGGTGAGTTTCGACTCAGAGCCTTTTTAAGATCAGGTTTTCTGGTGTAACTCAGAATAATACGTGCAGTAATCTAACTAACTGATCTCGTTGTTGTGTTTCAGAGAGAGATACTGAAAACCAGGTACGAAGCTGACACAAAACTACTCTCAGAGTAAAAGAGCAGCATCTTCTGAATCAGATTTATGTATTTTAAGTAAAGTTCTGTGAACGCAATTTCAGGAGGAGTGATCAGATAATTAGCGAACAATCTAAAGGTGTTTGCAATCCTTCTGCTCGCTCAAGAGATAAAACCATAACCACTCCACTTCCAATTCCACGATGAAATGCAAAATTCCCTCCGCCACCCCTGTCTCCGCATCTCATGGGGGGGGTTCTCGGGGCCCGGATCGCTTCTCGCCTCGAGGCCCTCCCGTGGACAGCTCGCCAAGTACGCTTATCTTAATCGCGCCACATACGCTTGCATTTTCTGGGCTAATTCTATGTAAGTCTTCTTCTTCTTCTTCTTTCCGCTGTTCCCAGTTTAGGGGTCGCTACAGCAAATCATCTGTTTCCACCTAACTCTGGCCTAAGTATCCTCTACTCTTGCACCAATTACCTTCATGTCCTCCTTCAGCACACCTATATAACTTGTCTTTGGCCTTCCTCTCGCCCTCTTGCCTCTCAGCTCCATCTCCAACATCCTTCTACCAATATAACTACTATCCCTTCTCTGCACATGTCCAAACCATCTCAATCTGGCTTCTCTGACTTTGTCTCCAAAACAACCAACCTGAGCTGTTCCTCTGATGTGCCCGTTCCTAATCTTGTCCATCCTTGTCACTCCTAAACTGAACCTCAACATCCTCATCTCTGCTACTTCCATCTCTGCCTCGTGTCTCTTCCTCACTGCTACAGTCTCTAACCCATACATCATAGCTGCTCTCACTACTGTTCTGTACACCTTTCCTTTGATTCTTGCTGACACTCTTCTGTCACACAACACCCCTGACACTTTTCTCCACCCACTCCAACCTGCCTGCACTCGCCTCTTCACCTCTTTTCCACACTCCCCCGTCGCACTGGACTGTTGACCCCAAATACCTAAACTCCTCCACCTTCTTGACCTCAGCCCCCTGTAACCTCACTGTTCTACTTCCCTCCCTCTCGTTCAAACACATGTATTCTGTCTTACTACCACTGACTTTCATTCCTCTTCTTTCTAGAGCAGAACTCCAACTTTCCAGGTGTCCCTCCACCTGCTCTCTACTCTCACTACAGATTACAATGTCATGCTAATTCTATGTAAGTGAACTCGTGAAATCAGAGTCATCCTGCTGCAAAAATAACATCGAGATCAGGAATCGACAGACAAAATAGCTTTTTTTTAAACTGTAACAAGCTCTCAGTATTCTTTATTCCCTGGAAAAAAGTCACGAGTGAGAGCGGAGAAGTTTTAAACGCTTGTGCAGATGTACGCTAAACTTGATCTAGTTAATGGATCCTCTCTCTCCTGTGGTACAGAACTGTCCTCCTCACAGGATCCTCATCGATCCTTCAAAACTTTGTCTTTCTTTAGTTTTATCTTCTCTAAAGAGTTTTCTGGTTTTTCCCAGCTGAACCTGCAGACAAATGATCCGGAGGAGCCACCAACTGAACAGAGGAGCAACCCTGAGGAGCACCAGGAGAACGGAGAACCTGAGAGAGAAACCTTTCTTCCTGAGAATATAGAACCTTCTGAAAGTGTTCGTTAATGAACCTAAACCAGAACGATAGATCAGTAGGTTCAGATGAAAATCAGTCTCGGTCTAGCAGAGTAGGTTCAGATCATTCTCTCTCCTCAGTCAGAAGTATGTGAAGCGCTCTATAAATTGAAGACAATATTATTGGATCGAGTCTAAGTTTTTTCTAAATAAATTCCACTCTTAGACTAATCTTTCAACCTGAACAATTTTCTCAAAGCTTCTGTTTCAGAATTCTGACTTTTTCTAAGAATTTTGGCTTTTTTTCTCAGAATTCCAACTTTTCACAGAATTCCAACTTTAATTGCATAATTCTGACTTTAATATCACTTTTTACAGAATTCAGATTTTTTTTCTCAAAAATCTGACTTTTTTCACGGGATTCTTATTTTATTTTATTAATTGTTTTAATTCTGAATTTTTTCCCTCTGAATTCTCAGAAAAAAGTCTTAATTTTGAGCTTAAAGTTATAACTAATAAGTCAGAACTTCAATTTTATTTTCGACAGTGGCCCTAATCCTCTTCTGTATACAAGGATCTTAACTCTTTGCTAAGTATTCTTTTACTATTTTTTGGTTTGGTACTCTGGATTTGGTGTCGTCTCTTCTTTAAAGGGAATTTGGTGATTTCTGACAGCCGTACAGCGATAGTTTGGGGATGAGTTTGTGTTGGTTCAGAGTGCGTCGGCTGGCTCCGGCTCCGGCTCCGGCCCCGGCTCCGGCTCCGGCTCCGACTCCGGCTCCGGCTCCGGCTCCGGCTCCGGCTCCGGCTCCAGCTCCCTGAAAGCACTTTCGAGAGATCAAATATTCTATATTTTCTTGATCATTCACAGTCTCGTGAAAGAGGAGCGATGGGGGGTCGTTCATTTTGGGAATTCATCGCTCCTTTTTACTCCTGTTTACAAAACTGAAGGAACTATTTACATTGTTCTTCTGGAAACATCTATATTTCCTGATAAACGTCCGAACTGATACAACAGCAACCCAAAATAATAGAGGAAAAAACTAAAACCTTACATTTATTAGCAGCAGAGTGTTCAGCCTCATAAATTATATTCGCTGGTGTATTTACATTCCTGAACCAAAGCGTGAGTGAACAGTAGATGTAACGCTGATGTTTGCTGTTTGGTGGCACCAGGAAGTGAAGAAAGGTCTCCGACTGCATGTTTGGGATCCTTGTTGCAATTTAATAGTAATAAAATAATTTAGCTTGATTGATGATGTAATCTTTGTCAAACATCCAAACAAAGAAAGGAACTACTTAAAATATATTTAATGTAGTAACAAAATTTCTATAGACAGATGGCTTACAAGGGTATATTGCGCAATAGTATGTAAAATCTGTAAATAATATACATCTACATATATTTTGTTATTAGCATATATTAATATAAACAGGGAGAATGTAGAATAATTTATCCTCTTAGGGGCAGCCTCCTTCTTTCCCTCGCGATGTGTAACAGGAAGGGACTGAACTGCAGTTCCCCGAGCGGCCACTTGAGGCAGACTCTAAAAAAGATCAAGTTCTCGTTGACTCCAATGTTAAAACTCACCAGTTTTGGGGCTCAAAAACGTGTTTCCACCCCTGACTCCAGATTAACAACATCGACTTTAAATTCATCATAAACAAAAGAACTTCGCTGATGATAATTTCTTCTTTATTACATTCTTAAAACCTAACCATAATATGATTACTTGAAATATAATCATAAATCAAAATAAAAAAATTAGTTCATGATTATTACATGATTGTCAACTCTAATTATAAAATAAGCACATTTCCATTTCCAGAGCGTATGACTACAATCACATAAAGTTATTGAATACGACGATTAATAAAAAGATTATATTCTCTCACCATCGAGGATAGGTGATATGATTAACACATTTTTATTGCTTTGATACAAAATGCATTCAGTTAAAGCTCCACCAAAACATTTTAAAGTAATTTTTTTCTCTCAGAAAATCAACTAAATGTTGCTGTCGGACAAAAACACGTGTTATTGTTTTGAAAACTGTATTATTGTATTTTGATGAGTTTTGTTAGCGATGGAGAGTTTTGAGAACGTTTTACATTTTTACAAGTTTACTATTGTGTGTTGTGTGGGATTTATAGTTTACCTTTTTTTTTTAAAGTACTTATTTTATTCACTAACTTTTTACCTTCTAAATTCTGATTAAGATAAAAAACTGAAGAGTTAAATAAGAAGGTTTGTGTGTCTAAAGGCAAGGCCATTTAACATTTTGAGTAAAGAAACATCTGGACTCAGCAGATAAGAGGAAGCCCCTGTTGCAAAAGAACGAAAAACACCCGATTCCAGCAAAAAGGAACCATCCTGTACCAGTGAGAAGCAGAGCATCCCACTCCAAAAACAAGAGGGAGTAAAAAACACCTGGTTTGGTTTCACCAGAAAGAGAAAGATTGTCTTGTGAGCAGATAAAAGCTAGATGTTTTTCAGAAGAGAGTCAGAAGATGTTAGATCTTCTCCAGCGCTGTAACTGCTCTTGATTTCTCTGCTGAAGTCTTCATTAAAACTCGATCAGTTGGCAATCTGTCTCTTGGTCATTTTGAACACGCATTGGACGCCTGAAAGTCCAACAGTTGTCAGTACGTTAAGTGTTAAGCAAACTTGAAAAAATGTATTGAAAAATTTGTCTTAGCATTTGTAATAAACTGTACTCCACACAAAAAAACCTCTTCTCCTCAGGAAACACTTTCTAAGAATAAACTCCTTTTTTCCTCTCTCTCTCTATTTTCTTCCTGTTTTGGTTTATTGATCAGCTGATAAATCTTCTATTATGAGAAGCTGACTTTGACTGTGTAACAGATTATTGTCTCTCCCCTAATGTAAGACGCTTTGGACAAAAGCATCTGCTAAATGCATAAATGTAAATGTAGGACTTTGTGAAGCTGCTTTGAAGCATTTGCTAAAAATGTGTTATATAAAAACATTTGATTGATTGATAGATAGAGAGCACCCAATCAGTGAAGAGCGTAGGCTGATCTTACAGCTCGAGGCGCTTCATGCATTAATCTCTCATCAGAGAGCAAACAAACAAATCCAGATATCAAGGAAACCCTCGTTGTGTGACATGAGTCTGTAAATAATATCAACAATGCATTTATTCCTTAAAAATCTGCTTATGTCTTAAAACAACAACACTTTTTGATTTTCAATAAAAACACCAATCAATGTTTTTGAACAGGGTGAAACATGTTTGAGGAGAAACTAAGCTAAATGTGTTTTTGCAGTGGATTCATTTCTTCTCTGAGGATCATCTTCTGCAGGCGATGGGAGCGTAAACCACATCATCGTCTTTCTTCGCTCTCTGTAGAGACACAAGCATGCACCAATCAGAGAGCTGCTGTTTCTCTCAGCAGGGGGCACCACTAACTCTCTCAGAGTCATCAAGTGAAAGCTGAGAAACACAAACATGGTGACTAGATGTTCAAGCAGAACCTGTTTGTGAGGAATCTACGTCGAAACCTGTCAAAGCTCACGTCATGGTTTTATTTATGAGCTGAAATGTTTGAAATGATTTTACTGTCAGTTTCTTTCTTTCACTTGCGGTTCTTTTTTATTTCCTGGTTCTGATCAAAAAGGGGAAATTTAGAAGCATTATATAATTATGTGAGTCTAACATAGAGCATCTAAGATTTTCAGTGGCAGATTTACCATCAGGCAGCAGACTTGGGACCCCAACATTTTAAGGGCCCCCTCTACCTCCGGCGTCCACCAATCTCATGAAATACATAAATATCTAAGAGACCACTCTCCAGGATTCAACTCGCTTAATCTTAAAATATAGCAAATATAAGCTCTTTAATGAATGTTTTATACATGTTCAAATATTAACAACTGAAATATTAGCTACAATAAAACAAATAAAGAGCTTGTATTTTGTAAAAAAGAACTATATGAGTGAGCAGTTTGTTGTGTGAACACATTTAAATTAAAGATATTTTGGTTTCTGGGTAATTTATTTCTCTGGGAAGCAGATTCTGTGATAGAAAATAAAGTTTCTTCTCTCTCCAGTTACATTTTAATAGCTTTCTTATAAATTTGGACTCTGACGATTCTTTTTTTCTGTGTTTCCTGAGAAATAAATGAAACCTGTTCCTTGACGCAGCACACCGGAGCGGAAGTGGAATTTTTGAAATGGCTTCTCAATAGCAAAGATAACTCAGAGAGTGAACTTAAAAGCTTTCAGCAGTATTTAATAAAACTTCAAAGTGTTTTCTTTAGAATTAAACCAGTTTCTGTTTACAGCTCAATAATTGAGGCTGAGCGTTGAAATAAAGTAGTAAAATTCATGTGGAAAAACGCCTTGGGGCAGAAAAAAAAGTTAAAAAGTTTGTGTAGGGTTTCAAGTGAGTTCAAGTGCATTTTAACTGTAATTGTTAGAATGTTTATTACAGAAGCTCGTTACATTCACCAAATAATTATTTTAGACAGCTTATCTCATAATTATAAGATAATAAATCATAATTTTGAAAAACGAATTCACAATCATGAGATAAATAAAAAACTAAAAAAGTTTGACTTTGTCTGTCTTTTAGCTAATTACTGCAGTCAGTAGTTTCTGAAAAATATATTTTAGGTGATTTAAAGTCATATTTTCATAGCCATTCAGGTGGTCACTATGGCCACTAAGCATTGAATGCAGCCTTTTTGTTCAATTCTGTGAATATATATCAGTGGTATTGTTTTAGGGGGAAAACAATATACTTTAAAAATATTTTTTATTGTTGTTAGAAAACCATTTGCATAGTTTTGGTGCTTTTTAAAATGTACAGGTTTTCTCTTTAAGAAGCGTGCCCTTTTTAAGACGGTCCCTTACGCATCACGCGCTGCAGTGAGAGTCGAGGCTCTTCCCAGATTAAAATGATTTATAAAGCTTTTGGGGAATCAAACACTGGCTTTTTGGCTCTTTTACATCCCTACAATTTCTCATTCTTAATAATAAAAATAATAAAATTACAAATATTGAACTGTTTATTGTTGTGTAATTCCAGGGCAGTCGTGGCTCCGTTGGTAAGACGTTGTTCTCTAAACCCATCGATTATACTTTCAGTCCTCAGCTGAGGAGGACATTTCTTAACTATTTCTTTTGTCTTTTTTCTAGTGATTGTGTTTTGGTGCAAAATGGCTCTATTAATTGTACTAATGTCAGCATTAAGATTGACTTTTGCAGTATGTATTTGTTCTTCATATTTTATGCAACTTCAATTCAATTTAACAATTTAATAAAAAATAAAAAGTTACAAATTACAAAAAAATGCAGCTTTTCAGTGTTATAAATTCAGGGAGCTGGTGGTTCGGTGGGTAAGATATTGATCTCTAAATCCTGAAGTTAGTTTTAGGGTTCAGGTTTTTCTTTATTTTCTTAATCCTGAGAAAACTTTGATTGCTTGAACCTCGATGAAGACTGCAGGCAGCAAAATTACCTCTCGTTATTGAATTCGTGGCTGAACGCTCATAAAAGTGCTTTATAAATATAGTTTATTATTATTATTTTTACAAACTGAAGCCAGTATTTAACAGCTGTAACCTGTTAACACAGAGAAAGCCGGTAATTACTTTTCGTATGGAGAGAAATTTGTGCCAAATTCACAAACAAATAAAGCGTCCTCAAACAAACACAATCTGTTTTTTTGCAAGGATAAGTTACTGTTTGCAAATATAAAATTGATATACAAAAATAAAAGCACCTACAGAAAACAATCTGCAACAAATTGAAACCAATTTGCAGCTCAAATTAACTCAATGCTGTAAAATTAAAAAGTTTTTTTTTTAAGTAAGATTTCGATCTTTGTTGTAACCGAGTTGTGGTTGAGTTTGTTCAGTGGAAAGCTTTAGTGGACGCTAAACCTCAGCGTCTCTGATGATGCTGGCTGATGGTGGTTGGAACAAGAACTTTGGTTTGCAGAGTTTCCTCCAAAATGGGGTTTTTACAGAAGGGTTAAACATTTTCAGCTACTCCAGAGTTAATAAATATCTAGTTTCTGAGTGAAAGACGGTGAACGAGAAGGTTTTTAAAGATCAAGTACCTCAAACAAAAACACAATTCTGACTTCAAGTTCCTCCTTTAGTACGTGAGCTAAAGTAGAACCCACTGAAGTTTAAAACAATCGAGTATGTGACCCTTTAACAGAATAAATCCACTCAATTCTTGTGAAAGAATCTTTTTACAGAACACTGCGGGCATTCTGAGGTGTGTGTTTTATTTCTTTTTCATCCTGCTTGAGTAAATGTTTAATGCATTTTCTTTTTCGTAAAAAAATCTGAAACATCCTGTAAAAATAAATAAATCTCTATCTAATAATAAACACTTCTCTCTTTTCTCTTCCAAACAACATAAATCTCCAGAGCAAAGTCAAAATACTGGAGAGCCATTGTCATGCTCCTTAAAAAAAGAGACATTTCAAACCTAAACAAAACAAAAAAAAAATTGACCCCTGGTAGAATTATGAGGGGAACATGTTTTGTAGAGACTCGTCTGAAGAGTTGTAGCACTTAGTAGCTTGTTATTTATTTGTTTAAATATTCTTGTCAAAGTGTGATGCTTTCTGTGTAACTGTTTTTGTTCTGTAGCTAGCAAAACTCTTCAATCAGAAAATATATATACTATAATCAGAAAAAGGAGCAGCTGGGAACGTTCTGCTTGTTCCGGCTCTACAGAAACTATTCCAAACTTCCTCACTCACCGTTTCTGCTGCAGGTCTTCTCCTGAACACTGTTTCAGCGTACGTGATCTCCTCTGAAAGAGACAGAGCGTCAGCAGTTCTGCTTCTATCACTCGTCGACACGTGACGTTATTTTAAGATTCAAAAGGAATAAAATCAACTAACAGAAGAGTTGGTATTAGCAATTTAACTGTGCTAGAAAGAATGTTCAATGCAACAAAACAGCTTCATAATTTAAATGATTTTAATGGCATAGAAAGGAAACAAATATACAAACAAACCCACTTACTTTCATTTAAAAATTATTAAATGTATAATTTTAGGGTTCTGAAGTTTCTTTTGAAATATTTTAAATTACACGACTTTCTTTAAAAAAAAAAGAATGTTTTATTCCTTTTAACAGCAACTGATTCTAACTTTAATGATTTTCATTTAAAAAAAAAAACCCTGAGACATCCTGTAAAAATAAATGCATCACCAACAAATAAATAAATACATCTCTCTTTTCTCTTCCAAACAACAGAAATCTCAAGAGCACAGTCAAAATACTGGAGAGCCATTGTCACGCTCCTTAATAAAAGATTCTGCTTCTATAACTCTTCTGCACATGAAGTCAAGTTATTTTAAGTTAAAAAAACAGATAAAATCAACTAACATAAGAGTTAGCAATTTAACTGTGCTAGAAAGTATGTTCAATGCAATGAAATAGCTCTGTAATTTAAATATAAGCTCATTTCCTGAAGAAATGCTTTAAAATCAAAGCTAAAATCAATACGTTTTTACAGAAAGAAAGCAAACATATGAATAAACCCACTTACTTTCATTCAAAAATTATTAAAATGGGTTCTTGAGTTTTTTTTAATAGACGACTTTCTTCAAAATGATGCTACTATTCCTGTTAACGGCAATTGTTCTTGACACACTAAAATAAAGCCTTCGAGCTGCAGTTAGGTTTATTTAACACTTCTCTTTTCTTTAAAAGCTGTGAGGCCCCTTTCATCATCTCTTAATTCCGTGAAGCTTTTTGCGCTTCAGCTACTATTTGCATGTGGAGTTAACCACAGACTATGAGCAGCTATCACTCCCTCGCTCTGTGCTTCATAAAAGCATGTGTCCATTTATAGCAATAAAAACGTCTCTATTCTCAGAACAAAAGCTGAAAGAGGCTCTGATGCATAGAGGAAAGTTCTTTTGAACATGTTCATGATGTACAAAGAAATGTGTATATTGTCTAAACAACAGGTATGCCTTTAGTCTCAAGCTTCATAACTAAATGCATAAGTAAGTAAGTAGGTAAGTAAGTAAGTAAGTAGGTAGGTAAGTAAGTAAGTAAGTAAGTAAGTAAGTAAGTAGGTAAGTAAGTAAGTAGGTAAGTAAGTAAGTAAATAAGTAGGTAAGTAAGTAAGTTAGTAGGTAAGTAAGTAGGTCAGTAAGTAAGTTGGTCAGTAAGTAGGTAGGTGAGTAAGTAAGTAAGTAAGTAGGTCAGTAAGTAAGTTGGTCAGTAAGTAGGTAGGTGAGTAAGTAAGTAAGTAGGTAAGTAAGTAGGTAGGTAAGTAAGTAGGTAAGTAAGTAAGTAAGTAAGTAAGTAGGTAAGTAAGTAAGTAAGTAGGTAAGTAAGTAGGTAGGTAAGTAAGTAGGTAAGTAAGTAGGTAAGTAAGTAAGTAGGTAGGTAAGTAAGTAGGTAGGTAAGTAAGTAGGTAAGTAAGTAAGTAGGTAGGTAAGTAAGTAGGTAAGTAAGTAAGTAGGTAAGTAAGTAAGTAGGTCAGTAAGTAGGTAGGTGAGTAAGTAAGTAAGTAAGTAGGTAAGTAAGTAGGTAGGTAAGTAAGTAAGTAAGTAAGTAGGTAAGTAAGTAGGTAGGTAAGTAAGTAGGTAAGTAAGTAAGTAGGTAAGTAAGTAAGTAGGTAAGTAAGTAAGTTGGTCAGTAAGTAGGTAGGTGAGTAAGTAAGTAAGTAAGTAAGTAGGTCAGTAAGTAAGTTGGTCAGTAAGTAGGTAGGTGAGTAAGTAAGTAAGTAAGTAAGTAGGTCAGTAAGTAGGTAGGTGAGTAAGTAAGTAAGTAAGTAGGTCAGTAAGTAAGTTGGTCAGTAAGTAGGTAGGTGAGTAAGTAAGTAGGTAGGTAAGTAAGTAGGTCAGTAAGTAAGTTGGTCAGTAATTAGGTAGTGAATAAGTAAGTATGTCAGTAAGTAGGTAGGTGAGTAAGTAGGTAAGTAAGTAAGTAGGTCAGTAAGTAGGTAGGTGAGTAAGTAAGTAAGTAAGTAAGTAAGTAAGTAAGTAAGTAAGTAGGTAAGTAAGTAGGTCAGTAAGTAAGTAGGTCAGTAAGTAGGTAGGTGAGTAAGTAAGTAGGTCAGTAAGTAGGTAGGTGAGTAAGTAAGTAGGTCAGTAAGTAGGTAGGTGAGTAAGTAAGTAAGTAAGTAGGTCAGTAAGTAAGTTGGTCAGTAAGTAGGTAAGTAAGTAAGTAAATAAGTAGGTAAGTAAGTAGGTCAGTAAGTAAGTTGGTCAGTAATTAGGTAGTGAATAAGTAAGTATGTCAGTAAGTAGGTAGGTGAGTAAGTAGGTAAGTAAGTAAGTAAGTAGGTCAGTAAGTAGGTAGGTGAGTAAGTAAGTAAGTAAGTAAGTAGGTAAGTAAGTAGGTCAGTAAGTAAGTTGGTCAGTAAGTAGGTAGGTGAGTAAGTAAGTAAGTAAGTAGGTCAGTAAGTAGGTAGGTGAGTAAGTAAGTAGGTCAGTAAGTAGGTAGGTGAGTAAGTAAGTAAGTAAGTAGGTAAGTAAGTATGTAGGTCAGTCAGTAAGTAGGTAGGTGAGTAAGTAAGTAAGTAGGTCAGTAAGTAAGTAGGTAGGTGAGTAAGTAAGTAG
>UELW01000555.1:50000-128226 GCA_900490495.1 Danionella dracula
GTAAGTAGGTAAGTAAGTAAGTTAGTAGGTAAGTAAGTAAGTAGGTAGGTAAATAAGTAAGTAAGTAGGTAAGTAAGTAAGTAAGGAAGGAAGGACTGGAGTGATGTGCCCACATTTCTTTCTTCCTGTCAGCAACTTAACGTAGCATTTAGCACAAGCTGAAGTCTAGAAGCTGCCTGCTTAGGAAGTCCATTGTACATGGCATGAGACCACAACAAATGTATTTAAGTTCTAGTCTATCTGCAAGGAACTTGTTTTGCACCATGGTTGAGACCGTTTTAGGTATAAAGAAGAAGGAAATAACTCTCAAACAGATCCCAAGGTTTTAAAATCACAGGTTCCATTTGTTCCTTTCATTATTTGGAGGACGGAATGTGCCACAACTGATTCAATAATTATGTCATTCATTCATTCATTAAAAGTGTACTAAAATAAAATACATGAAGGAGTTTGTGCTTATCTGTGAAATTTATAATTTACCATGTATCTGTTACAAAGTTTGCACTATTTATATATTATGGATTTAAGAAAAGATCGACTGTTATAAAATGTTAATAATGTGGAACTATGGCCATCTATTACCGAAAAAAAAATTACATGATGATGATATATAAAGGTGGAATCAAATAAATAAAAGTGTCAATACTTAAAAAAATTGTGAAATTAAATAAGCAAAGGATTAGTTAAAGAAGTCATTATTTATTACAAATACATGGTTAAATAAATGCATGTATTATTTAATGTGTTCTTAATAAATAATACCGTATGTATTTAACTTCACAATTACATTACTTACTGACACATTTGTTTATTTGATTTCACTTTTAATTAATTAATTAACGGCATATTTATTCAGTTAATTCTGGCACATTCCGTCCACCATATCATGAATCTTGAAAGAGTAAAATTTGATGTACAATATTATTTTTTTTATTTTATTACTCGGTGTGAAAATCACTCGACTGGTGCTTAATATTGTGCAGGCTCACCTTCATTTATTAAAACTGCTTATAAATGCAGATAAGACCCCGCGATCTCTGCTGATAAACAGTGTTGAAGGCACACAAGTTGAGGAAGTCACACGCTATTAACATCCGTGTTATTCACGATGGGCAAAACACACACAGGAAACAGTTTTTTTTCATCATAATTCTGTCTTCTCGTTGGCTGCTAGGAGACGGTTAGTGTAGGTGTAACGTAACATCACTCGGGTTGGGATCCATACGCAGGCTTTTATTTACAACGTATTCCAGAAACAGGCGGATAGTCAGGGCAGGCAGCAAACAGACAATAACAGATCAGCGAGCTTAGTCCAACGGGCAGGCGGCTAGGATCGTAAACGGAGAACAGGCAGGGTCACAACAGGCAGGCAGACAAACAGGATAATCGCTCAGAATTGCAGTAGAGGTACAAACAAGACTTCGCCAAGAACAACGGGAATCAGTCTGTTTAAATAGCGCTACTAATGTTCTTCAGCTGGGTGTGTAATCAAGATACCCCAGAGGGGTATGGGGAATGTAGTGTGGTGTAGATGGAAACGCAGGAGTTAGTGCCCTCTGGTGGCCAGAGGAGGGAGTGCCGAGGTTAGACTCCGTGACAGTAGGAGTCGATATTGAGATATGGGTGTATTTATGTAGATCACCAGGAGGGGCAGCAGAGAGTCAACTAACATTTACCAGGTGTTCCAATCACATTGTTTGGGTGTGGCTTGGTGGAGGGCACGTCTACAGCCACACACACTCACACATTAAACTCAACAACCTGTAAAGATCTCCAGTATTACAAAAAAATAACAAATCAACCGCAACCTATCAGCATGGACTCTTTTTGTGCGTAAGGACAAATTTAACTCGCCAAGGAAACTAAAGAAGCAGATCTGTTAGTATCAGCAACATTTTTCTTAACAAATGTTTCTTCAACATTTGTTATTGATTTCCATTTCCAGTGCCTTTAATCACTGAATGCAGAGAACCACAGCGCTCTTCGTTTATAATGCTTCATGCTGGATACATTGTGCAAAATTATGTAGTGTACAATCATAACATTACAAATAAACTGTTGTTCTTGTTTTTTTTGTTTGTTTTTTTTCATTGCCAGTAGCTTGTTTTTTATTTACTATTTATATGTTTTTTTATTGTAACTATATCTGTTTTTTTTTATTCTGTTACACATTTTATAGTACTTTAAACTTGCAGTGACTTCCAACCCTCAACATCCACACATCTCATAATCTATGAGCAATTGTTTTTTTTCTTTCAAATCTCTTTTACCGCATGTCTTTGTTCTGTGGAGGAAACCGGCGCACCCGGAGTAAACCTACGCGATCACGAGGAGAACATGAGAACTCCACACAGAGATACCAACTGACCCAGCCGAGGCTCGAACCAGCGACCTTCTTGCTGTGAGACAACCGTGCTACCCACTGCACCTCTGTGATGCCCTCGCCAAAAACATTTCCTCTTTAAAATATCAGTCATCAATTACATTTACATTTATGCATTTGGCAGACGCTTTTGTCCAAAGCGACTTACAGAAGGGGAAATCACCAATGCCCCTGGGATTGATCCCAGAACCTCATACATGCAAACCATGTGCTCTACCACTGAGCTACACCCCACAGCGGAATGAACCGCCAACTCTCTGGCAATTAATAATAAGACTCACCTTCGTTCTCTGGATGTTTAGATCTCCTGTAGAGGATGAAGACTGCAGCAGCAACCATTATCAGAAAACTCCCGACGGCCGAAGAGAGGATCAGAACCAGATTCTGAGGCCGATCTTTAACATCTAATCAGATCAATTCATCAAACTCATTTTTAACATAGAAACTCATCATACATGGAGGTGATTTTGCAATCGTGTGGATTTGATGAACGCTGGTGTGTATTTTAGCTTCACCTTCACAGGGCCGGCAGAGCTGGAGGAGGTCCAGATGTTGAGTTTGATTGCTGATGGAGTTGTTCACCACACAGCTGAACGAGTTCTTCTCCTGATCCTCCAGCTCCAGAGTCAGAGAGAGAGCGAGCTCAGAGCCTCTGATGCTGGAGAAGAGAGAGTCTCCTCTGAACCAGGAGAGAGTCACAGCAGAGCTCACCTTCACTGAACACAGCAGAGAGCAGCTCTGATTCCAGGAGCAGGAGCAGTTTCTGAAGATCTCAGGAACGGGGAGAGGAGCTGAAAAAGTAAAGAGGTTTCAGTTGAATTTAACTTTATTTTTTTTAGATAAGATTAAAAAAACACAAAAAAATATACTTTTTGAAAAGGGTTCAATTTACATCTATCTAAACATACACATTTGAAATTAATGTTTTAATTAAAGTCACAGTTTGTTTGAGTCTGGGATAATAAATTGTTGTTTTATTAGGGCTCGAGCACCAGTGTAATAATCATTATGTTTCCAAAACCGACAGGAAGTCTCTTAATTTGCCACTTCCTGTATTAATTTTAGCACATGAGCTAACTGTTACATTTTAAGAAACTCCTCCCACGGGTTATTTTGGATCATCTCCAAACTCCATCAGCATCATCACAAGGCATACGGCATGATAAATTGCGAAGCTTTTTTGGCTACCATAAAGGCTATGGTGGCTGGCGAATGTCCACTTTTCTGTATGAAACAGGAAGTCACTATTTCTCAGCCATACAACACTGATCTGGCTCAAACTCCACACATTCTGTTCATAGACCAAATCTGAACAAGATCATATGACAACACATAGGGTCAGATAGATTTTAATACAATTTAATAATCATTCAGAAACTACATTTGTTTCTTTGTGAAATTAAAGTTGGTTTGATGATGTGTAAACATTTTGAGCGATAAATGTGCAAAAAAACAAAGAAATCCGGAAGGGTGTAAATACTTTCTTACAGCACTGTACATTGACTGATCTGTCCAAATTGATCAGATTCTCATGACAGTCCAAGTTTTAACACATTCGTAATCTTCTCTCGTACTCGTACTCACCGCAGACTGAAACATTGAAGAACTTCGATGAGGGTGTAGCTCCTGTCATCTTTACTTGATAAACTCCAGCGTGTTCAGATCTGATGTCAGAGATGGTCAGAGATCCGGTTCGAGGATCCAGTTTCAGTTGGTTTCTGAATCTTCCATCAAGAACATCATCATGAACAGAGAGGGTTCCATCATGTCCACTTATTTCAGAGATGGGAGATTTCTCAGCCCCAAATCTCCACAGCACATTATCACTCTCACGTAGTTGAGTGAGACGAGTGTTTAGAGTGAGAGAACCCCCCTCCATCACTGACAGATCTTCTGTAATTCCTCCTGAAGAACAAACGTTACTCAGATCAGATGAGAGAAGAACAGAGAGAGCATCTCAGGGTCTGTTAGTAGCTGTGAACCGTCTCAGAGAGAAGGTTCTGAGTGTTCTTCAGGAATCAGAGTTAGAGGATTCAGAGATGAGACTCGATCTGAATGAAAGCTGCTGCTTCAGAGAGGATCTCGTACTCACCGCTGACTGAAACATTGAAGAACTTCGATGAGATTGAAGCTCCAGCTATCTTAGCTTCATAAACTCCAGCATGTTCAGATCTGATGTCAGAGATGTTCAGAGATCCGGTTCGAGGATCCAGTTTCAGTTGGTTTCTGAATCTTCCATCAAGAACATCATCACGAACAGAGAGGGTTCCATCATGTCCACTTATTTCAGAGATTAGGGATTTATCAGCCCCAAATCCCCACAGCACATTATCATTTTTGTGTAGTTGAGTGAGACGAGTGTTTAGAGTGAGAGAATCCCCCTCCATCACTGACAGATCTTCTCTAATTCCTCCTGAAGAACAAACGTTACTCGGATCAGATGAGAGAAGAACAGAGAGAGCATCTCAGGGAAGGTTCTGAGTGTTCTTCAGGAATCAGAGTTAGAGGATTCAGAGATGAGACTCGATCTGAATAAAAGCTGCTGCTTCAGAGAGGATCTGGTACTCACCGCTGACTGAAACACGGAAGAACTTCGATGAGGTTGTAGCTGCAGCTATCTTAACTTCATAAACTCCAGCGTGTTCAGATCTGATGTCAGAGATGGTCATAGATCCGGTTCGAGGATCCAGTTTCAGTCGGTTTCTGAATCTCCCATCAAGAACATCATCACGAACAGAGAGGGTTCTATTATGTCCACTTATTTCAGAGATGAGGGATTTATCAGCCCCAAATCTCCACAGCACCGCATCACTCTCACGTAGTTGAGTGAGATCAGTGTTCAGAGTGAGAGAATCCCCCTCCATCACTGACAGATCTTTTCTAATTCCTCCTGAAGAACAAACGTTACTCAGATCAGATGAGAGAAGAACAGAGAGAGCATCTCAGGGTCTGTTAGTAGCTGTGAAGCGTCTCAGAGAGAAGGTTTATGGTTCGAGTCTGCTGTTAGAGGGATTCTGAAGAACTCACCGATCAGATTCCAGCAGCACAGAGAGAAGAAGAGCAGCAGGAGCTTCATGTTCTTCAGTGGCTGAACTCAAACAGAACCTTTTTCGCCTCGAGATGAACGTCCTCCCCTCGAGAGCCGGACCCTCCTCTCATTTCTAACTACAGCTCTGTCACACACACGCGTGCGCACACATAGACATGATCAAATCTTGTCTATATACAGTGAATGTAGAAGTAAATTTATTTGACTGATTCTGCAAAAAAAGATTGTTTTTCACACAGTTTTACTGTCCTGTTCAACCTCATGTCAATCTGAACTCACCTTTTGTTTATGGAAATTTTAACCTCAGAAATCTGCACTGCATATTTTAAAGCTTTGCGTAAAAATCGTAAAAACACACAAACTGCAAAACTGAGAAAATATCATGAAGCCATTCTTGAAGCACAGAACATCAAGCTGTTTGTTCTGAGTCAGGAAGGTAGAGAGCTGATTGAAGACGACCCGCTCGATGAGTTTTGCAGTGAAGGGCGGCAAAGAGACAGGTCTGTAATTTTCCACCAGTGATGTGTTGAGTGTAGGTTTCTTGAGAAGCGGGTGACTCTGGCCACCTTGAAGGTGTTAGGGGAAATTTCTATTGTGATTGAGGAGTTGATGATGTGAGTGAGGACAGGTGTGATGGTAGGTGAGATGGTTTATAGAAGGGGAGAGAGGATGGGATCAGGTGGTTGGATGAGTGAAGGAGTTTGGACACCTGGGACCTGATTTATAAACGTTGCGTACGCACAAAATGGGCACAGAAATATGCGTACGCATTTTTCCACGCACATATCGGGATTTATAAAAAATAAACTTGGCGTAAATAAGTGCGCACCGTACGGATGCTCTTGACCGTGCGTACGCTCTCTTTTAGAAGAGTTTGTGTTTTGGCGACACCAACTGTCCTAAATAGCAATAGCTATTTAAAATGAAAAACTTCTAAATGATCCTATTACATCACCCAATAAATCAAATTGTATCAACCTGAATTATCATTATTAGCATTCTTAACCAGGTGCAAATACTTTGAATTTACTCATTTGTTTTAATGAAGGGGCTATAAAAAGGTATGTGCGTATATAACTTATCATCATAATGGATGCTCTAGCGCTGTTAGAAGACCTTGCTAATGACGCTCTACGGAGGGAGTGTGTTTTCAGAGAGCGTGAAGATTTGCTTGCTCATGATGATGATTGGCTCATGAGCCGATTTCCATTTCCAAGAGCCATCCTCTTGGAATTGTGTTCTGAATTACAGCCAGTATTGGAACGACCCTCGTGGAGAAACCATGAGCTGTGTGTTCCTGTGCAAGTATTGACCACATTAGGCCACTGGTGCTTTCCAGCGAGAGTTGGCAGAGCGATCGGGTATGTCGCAGTCATCCCTGAGCCGTGTCCTGCCATATGTATGGGACGCCATAGTGGGGATGGCCCCCCCGATACATCGGTTTCCTTACACGCCAGCTGAACAGCCCAACATCAAAATGCGATTTGCAGCAATGGGTGGTTTTCCCAATGTACTCGGTGCTGTTGACTGCACTCATGTTGCAATAAAGGCACCATCTGAGAATGAATTACGGTTTTGTTAACCGAATTATTTCTGGTATTAATATGCAGGGAGATCATACATATTCAAAATGGGCGGTCTTAACCTCCAAATATGGTAATTTCGGGAGGAGATTGGGGTAAGGAATACGCACATGCACCTGCGAACAATATTCAGATAATTGTGATTTATAAAGCGAACCTTGCGCAGGTTCTGGCGTACGTACGGTTTTATGAATCTGAAAACTTTTGTGCGTACGCAAATTCTGCCTTATGTGCGTACGCACACTTTAAGGATTACATTAACGCAAAGTTTTATACATGAGGCCCCAGATCTTCTGTGAGTAGAGTGAATGAAGACTTGGGTGCAGGGGCTGCGAACTGTTTGCTGATGGAGAGGGTTTTGTCTCTCAAGTGATCAACAAAAAAATCTGCGTGAGAGAGGTCACTGGAAACACGAGGAAAGCGCTCCAATTAACATGCCATTTAGGGCAAAGTGATCCCTGATAACTGGGATTAAAATAATAAACGTACCTATCGGAAATTATTCTAAAATATTTTCGGCAAATAAAATAATTTATTTTTTCTTTAATGCTACAGAAAAATTTCTGAAACTTGGGGACAATACAGACCCATTCGAAATTATTAGAAAATGATAATTAGATTTGTTAAAAAAAAAAAAAAAAAAAAAGATTTTCTGAATGCTACAGTAAAATAATCTAAAATAAAAATTTTCCGAAACTTGGTGACAACATAGACCAAAGGGTACTCTGATAGCTGGGATTAAAATAATAAACGCACACATAAGAAATTATTTAAATGAAATGAATATTGGCACTGTATTGCTACAGTAAGATATTGCACTTTTCAAAGTTCAAGGAAAAAAAGAGAATTCATTAAAAAAAAGTACAATTGCATTGGTCAGTAGTATAAATGAACACAGATACGACATATTGTGAAAGTGAATTTTTTGTTATAAAATATATACATCATTAAAACATTTTTCTTTTAACATAACAAAAACAAATAGTCAATATGTTTATACACGTTTCTGTAAAAATGAATGCTGAAATTTTCCTCTTCAAACAACATCTTGGCGGAACACCTCCAGATGAAGATTTATTTGTTCAATGTCAATTGGAAAAAAATAAAGGCACTCAGATTAAATCGAGCACAGAGATGCGCGCAGACCTTCCCTCACTTCCTCCTCAAAGCAGCGACTCACGTAACCTGCGACTCACCTGGAAGAGGAGCGCGAGCGCGTAGCGTCCCCTCGGTGAGTGCGTGTGCGTGCATGTAATTTAGACCCATGTAAACTTTATTATATTTGTTTTAGTTTTTTGTTATCTCAGTATTAGCTCTGATTTCATGTGCTCTCAATAATCACAAGATCATTTTTTAGTTAAATATAAATACTGAATATTGTGGGATTTTTATTAATGTTTAATCAATGCTTATTAATGCTGTCATTTAATCAACTGCTAACAGAACCTCTTTACAGCTTAATCAAAAGACATTCCCTTTCAGCCTTTCTCCACTCATTTTTGGGATCATTGATTTTGTGGGCGGGGGTTTAAGGGTTTTTACATTAGTATGCCAGTAATGATAATTATATTGTATTAGAAAAGAATAGGTGGTTTAAATGTGTGTATTAGGATAGTGAGGAGAAGATCAAGCCAGAAACTAAAGTCTCTTTTGGGAAAAAGCTCTGGGAGCTTGACTCCCTGATTATTGATAACATTGATGCAGTTTCACGTGTGAGCATCGGCTCGTTAGTAAAGCCAGATTTTTCACACCAATAAAAATGCTCTTAGAAACACCAAATACGTTTTTCTTCCTCCACTGTACACAAAACCTCAAGATGGCACCATTTCATTTGAAATGCTGAAACATCATTTAACTCCTTATGAAAGTTAAAATCAATCATAATTCTGGGTTTAAGAAGAGATCTAAAAACTTGCACCAGATCAATATCCACATCATTGTTCAGTCTGTGTTTTCTGCTTAAATACACAGCCAGCTTTGCTCTTCACAGAATAAAATTCAGTTTCAAGAAAAACACTTTTTTTCTCATGAATACTTAAATATAGTTAGTCGGAGTTTTAAAAATAAACTCTTCAATATTCTGAGGTGTCATAATTTCGCTACGCACCCCGCCTCGGCTCGACCCCGACTCTCTGAGACTGCTGCACCCCGTTAATTTTCGCAATCGGGTTTATTTTTCTCCGGACAATGGCGAGCTACGCGACCCAGAAGCCTGCAGCTGAAGCACTTTAATTTGCCAGTTGTCACATAAACGCTGTAAATCATTCATCTTAAAGGTAAGCGTTAGATCCAGATTGGGATCATTCAAGGTGATCATGTGCGTAACCCCGCCTGACAGCGGCGAGGCACAGGTAATCGGGATCTTCTTGATGGGAGACACCAGTTTTCCGTAGCGCGATAAAGCTTGAGAGAGGATTTCATCACTCTCTCATCACACAAACGGTGCAACGTTAGACAAAGTAATCTTGTTAGCAGGTAACAGAGCAGCACTGGAACATATTCCCCGTCAAACTCGATCCCCTTCTATACCAGCTCTGGTAGAAGCTCTGATTTGAGTAACTTTATCTCTGCAGGTCTCTCAACAACTGTGAAAGTGATGGAGAGAGATTCACTCACTCTCAGCTCAAACACCATCAGAGACCAATCTGAGAGAATCCGATGGTATTATCATCGCTCTCATCAATGGAGATCAGAAGATCTGTCCGGATGATGATTACTGGTGTAAAGAGAGATTTGGATAAAGACTGCAACTGGACACTGTAGGATTTCTTTTATTTGAGCAACTTCACCAGCGGATCCCCTAGCCTTCGGAGAAGCTTTTGAATGAACAAATCAGCAGTTTGTGAGTGTGATTTTTATTCAGACAAAGACTTCTGGAAACACAGAGTTTTAAGTCTGCTTATATACTCTCAAAAGGGAGGGGTAAACTGGACATACAAGCACGTTGTTAACAGTTTCGGCCACCACCCAAACCCCCCTAAACCAAATGATGCGCAAGAGATAAGAAGGTGGAATGTGACCGCTTGGGTAATAAAAACACAGGATGTTCTAGTCACACAAAGCACAAAGAGTTTCACAAGAATACAGAGTATAAAAATGAGAATTCCTTATTATTCTTACAGTCCCCTCTTTTGGGCTTGAAAAGCCTAAGAAACACTTCACCTTAAAGGAATTCTTACATTTTTTCTCTCCGTCATACTTTCGATAGTCGCGTACACACGGTTCATCAAGCATTGCATAAGAGTCAGACCACAGCAGCAAAGCAGTAAGAGAATGATTGCTATGGGAACAAATGTTGATAACAAGGGTGAGAGCCACACTGACAAATTAGGAAACAACCATTCCCATCCCCAGCCCTGGTCACTCTTCCAATCCTTAGTCATAGCTTGCCTCAGGGCTACCAATGTATCAAGGGCTTTTTTCATTTTGTCACTATGTACGTCATCTGGGATAAATGTACAACACGTTGTATTTAGCAGTACACAGACTCCTCCTGAGGAAGCAGTCAGTAAGTCAAGAATCATTCTATTTTGCATTACCATAGTTCTGAGATTATCAATTTCCTTATTCTGGTTCTGATCAATATCAATTGTAGCATTTAAAAACAAACCAAATCTGTAGGCCAGGGTCTCTAATTGGAGCATAATTTTCCCTACTCCCATGTGTGGTGCCAGTGCCAGCGTGACCTTGCCTCCCGTAGTCCAGATTTTAAATTCTTCAGGAACATTCGACCCCCAGATTGGGTCGTGTGGCTCAAAAGAGAGCACACTCCTTCTGCTTCGCACCCGCTTAGGGTGACCAACTTCGAGGTTGGGTTTGCCTTCGTCCCCAGCCTTAGCTGTGACAATAAAAGTATGATCCGTTACATGGATGGGGGCGCATCTACCTGTCCAGTTAGCAGGCAGAGCAAGGTAAGCCATGTATCCACACAGCCACCAGCCACCCTCCACAATATATGTGCCGCTGGAGAGACCGGATGATGTAGGGTCAGAAAGGCTTTCCACACTGGTAACACCACAATTTTTCTCATCAATTTCCCCCATGAAAATATTTCCCTTTACTTGTTTATAGCAAACTCTGTGTATTTTACTATGGTTTATAAATATTTTGTGTCCTACTAATTTTCCCTTTTGGGCTTTACTGCCTATTTTAACCCAAAATTTAGAATCACATTCAACATTATCCATTGTTCTGTTCAACTCCCTATCTTCAATCGTTTGCTCAAATGTTCCTGTAAGAAGAAGTGGAAGAAACTCATCGGCATACCCCAAGGAGGCTATGCTAGCAAAACAAGCGGCGTTAGGCCCGCTCATATGTTTCCCATATAAGGTGACCTGTTGGGCTGAGTGGTGCGTAACAGAACAGACATAGCAATTAGAAACATTATATGATTTAGCCAAAACTTTTGCATATTTATACCACAAATTTTCTTCTATAGGGTTTGTGCTTTGCTCTTTGGTCCAGGCGAAATGTCCATGTTCACTCCAGCGTCGATATCTGGTTAAAAGTTCTTTAGGTGGTGGATTTCCACAGACTACTTGGTGGTTGAAGTCCATCAGGAAATGTCTCAGAACCAGTCCGCAGAGGAAGAGTTTCCAGATCATTGTGAGGTTGCCAAGTTCTTTTAATAATGCTCAGATTGGAGGTTAAGCGGTTGTTGGCTTGGCCACCAGAGTTCTCTGATGGGGGTTCCCTAGGAACAGAGAAACCTCAAGACAGATTATGGGAACTCTTTTCATTGCGCATATTCATAATAACCCAAAATAATTCACATTGTTTCAGGGGCTTGTTTTACTCTAGAAGCATGAATCCATTGTGAAAAGGAGGAAGTTAATACAGCTGTTCTAGTGACGGCAACAATCTCAGTAGGAGTACTATATTTGGGTTCAGAGAAATTTTCTCCTAATTTGTGAAATTGCTTTATCAAAATTTTATCTACAACTTTAAATGGGTGTGTACTGTCTTCAGACATTGGTGCCGCTTCTGAATGTATCTTTTGCCAATAATGGTTCAGAACCTCAATTAGTTGATTCATATATTCTCTTAAATGAACATCACCCGAGCCATCCCCACAGCGAAGCTGCCTCCTCTCCAAGGGGCTGGAAAAGGTCTACCCATCACTGTTTCATAAGGCGACAACCCCTGGAGTCCTTTGTGTGGGGACATTCTCATGTCAGCCAGCACCATTGGTAACAATGCGGGCCAGTTTGAGGTCCCCTGTTCTTGCATAGCTTTTCTCAATTTGTCTTTTATGGTGCGATTTGTTCGCTCCACTACTCCTGATGACTGAGGGTGGTAAGGGATATGTAAGTGCCAATTTATTCCTAGGTCTTTTGCTACCCCTTGCATTACTTTTGCTGCAAAGGCGGGGCCTCTGTCTGAATCTATGCCACATGGTATGCCATACCTTGGTATGATGTCTTTCGTCAAGTATGAAATAACTGTTTTTGCATCCTCTCTTCTACAGGGAAATGCTTCAACCCATTTAGAGAATGTGTTTACAAATACCAACAGATATTTATTTGATCCCCTCTTAGGGAGATGGGTGAAATCAACCTGCCATTGCTGGAAGGGGCTTTCTGGTTTTATCAACTGTTGGTGTTTTGCCTGCGGTTTTGTAACATTATTTTGTTCACAAATTAAAACACCTATCAAGTGTTTGATTTATGTGTGTTATCAAATTAAAAATACATAAAGAAGAATTCATTGTGTCTATCACCCCTCTTCGACCGCGATGTGTAACACAGTGGAACTCGTGGACGAGAAAAGGCGCACATGCGGAAGGAATGCAAATGCTTCCGTTTTCGTCAAGGTAAACGCCACTCTTGTCCGGTTTGGCGCCATGTGTTTGCCAAAAATAGAAATCTTGATCAGAAGCAGCTGCTTGCTCGCAATCCAAACTGCTGCAATGTTTTCTCCCATTGACGGGCCATCTTTATTGGTGGCGTCCATTCGTTGCTGCTTTTGGTTATTAATTTTGAAGAAAGACGGATAAATCTTGGAAGCGGGAGCGCGGGCTTCAGATCGAATTTCACTTTCTTTCACATCGCTGAGCGCTGGAGCGCCTTGTGAGAAAGGAATATCTGTTTTCATCTCTTGTGTGAGAGCGGGCGCGGGCGGAGACTGTGTGAGTATGCGCGGGCGGGGCTATGTATGGTGGCAGAGGAAGAGAAGCTCTGCTCACAGCGCAAACATTATCCACTTTCTTTTGTTTGTCAGGCTTTGGTACTGTTTTTAACATAAACTTTGGAACAAAAATGTTTTTATTTTTTCTCCAGGTTGAACTCATGTCATACCACATGCCATAAGCAGCCTTCATATAATCTAAATTCCAATCTGGATCTCCCATTCCACCATAAGTCAAATCATGTGCTGTTTTTAGATCGCTCTGTTCAAATGAGCCTTCGCAAGGGAAGTTACGCCATTGTGGCTGTTACATTTACATTACATTTACATTTATGCATTTGGCAGACGCTTTTGTCCAAAGCGACTTACATTAGGGGAGAGACAATATGCAATTTGTTACACCGTCAAAGTCTATCTCAACTTCTCACAGTAGAAATTGTATCAACTGATCAAAAAAACCAAAGCAGTAGGGGAAGAAGGTAAAGACAGAGGAGGGAAAAAGAAGGTAGTAGTTTTTTTTTTTTTTTTTTTTTTTTATAGTAGGTGTTCTCTGAAGAGAAGAGTTTTCAGTTGCTTTTTGAAAGCTGTTAGTGTTGCTGCTTTCCTGACTGGATCAGGGAGTTTGTTCCACCAACCAGGGACAGTGAAAGAGAAGGTTCTGCTGAGAGATCTTCTGCCCTTGTGGGATGGAACCACAAGTCGCTGTTCCTTCTCTGAGCGCAGGCTTCTGGAGGGCATGTAGGAGCGTATGAGCTCATGGAGGTAGACAGGGGCTGATCTGGAGATAGTTTTGTATGCCAGCATTAGCGATTTGAATTTAACCCGAGCTGCAATGGGGAGTCAATGAAGAGTGATGAATAGGGGAGTAACATGAGCTCGTTTCGGTTCCTTGAAGATAAGACGAGCTGCAGAATTCTGGATCATCTGCAGAGGTTTGAGCGTACTTAATGGAAGTCCTGCTAGGAGAGCGTTGCAGTAGTCCAGACGTGAGAGGACCAGAGCCTGAACCAGGAGTTGAGTTGCATGCTCAGTTAAGAAGGGCCTGATCTTTCGAATGTTGTGCAGTGCAAATCTACACGCTCGAGTTGTCTTTGTGATGTGGTCTTTGAAGGACAGCTGTTCATCCAAAAGCACTCCAAGATTCCTGACTGAAGGAGAAGGGGTGACTGTAGAGGATTGCAGCTGGATGGTGAGGTCGTGATGCACAGAGGGATGAGCTGGGATTACCAAAAGTTCTGTCTTGGCCAAGTTGAGCTGTAGGTGATGGTTCTTCATCCAAGTAGAGATGTCGTTCAGGCAGTCAGTTATGCGGGTAGTTACTGACAGGTCATCAGGGGGGAACGACAGATAGAGTTGAGTGTCGTCAGCGTAGCATTGGTAGGAGAATCCGTGTCTGAGGATGATAGGGCCCAGGGAGGTGGTGTAGACGGAGAAGAGAAGGGGGCCAAGGACTGAACCCTGGGGAACCCCAGTGAGTAGGTTATGAGTGTTTGAGACCTCACCCCTCCACCCAACACTGAAAGATCTGCCAGTGAGATAGGACTCAAGCCAATCGAGTACAGTTCCAGTGATGCCCATCGCAGAAAGAGTGGAGAGAAGGATCTTATGGTTGACTGTGTCAAACGCTGCAGAGAGGTCTAGTAGGATGAGGGCAGATGATCTGTGGTTAGCCCTGGCCCCTCGTAGCGCTTCCGTTACAGACAACAAAGCTGTTTCAGTTGAGTGTCCGTTCTTGAAGCCTGATTGATTGTCATCAAGTTTGTTGTTCTGAGTCAGGAAGGTAGAGAGTTGATTGAAGACGACTCGCTCGATGAGTTTTGCAGTGAAGGGCAGCAAAGAGACAGGTCTGTAATTTTCCACCAGTGATGTGTCGAGTGTGGGTTTCTTGAGAAGCGGGGTGACTCTGGCCACCTTGAAGGAAAATGCCGGTAGTGATGGAGGAGTTGATGATGTGAGTGAGGGCAGGTGTGATGGTTGGTGAGATGGTTTGTAGAAGGTGAGTGGGGATGGGATCGAGGGGGCAGGTGGTCGGATGCGCTGAGAGAAGTTTGGACACCTGATCTTCTGTGACTGGAGTGAATGCGGACATGAAAGGTGTCAGAGATTGTGGCTGAGATTGGGTGCAAGGTGGTGCAAACTGCCGGCTGATGGTGAGGGTTTTGTCTATGAAGTGATCAGCGAAGTCATCTGCAGTGAGAGAGTTTGCTGGGGGAGGTTGGGGTGGACAGAGGAGTGAGTTGAAAGTCCTGAAGAGCTTTCGGCTGTCCTTGGCATGTTCAATCTTGTCGTGGTAGTATGTAGTCTTTGCGTCATGTACCTTGCTTGAGAAGGTTGAGAGTGCAGTTTGGTATGCTTCGAGGTCTGCCATGCTCTTTGATTTCTTCCATTTGCGCTCTGCCGATCTGAGGGTGGACCTCTGTTCCCGGAGAGCGTGCGATAGCCAAGGGTTTGATGGTGTTATTCTGGCTGGCCTGGAAGAGAGAGGGCATAGTTGATCGAGGCATGTAGCAAGTGTGGAGCAGAAACGGTTAGTTGCATCGTGAGTGTTTAAAGAGGAAAAGTTTCCAGGTGTTAAAAGAGAAGAGGACACAGCGGAAGAGAAGAGAGAGGAATCAAGGGATTTAAGGTTACGTCAGAAGGTGACAGGGGGTGGTGTGGAGTGTGAGCTTGTAGGCAGTGTGAGTTTGAAGGTGATGAAGAAGTGATCAGATGTGTGCAGAGGAGTAACTGTGAGATGATCAGGAGAGCAGCTGCGTGTGTCAATGAGATCTAGCTGATTTCCTGATTTGTGTGTGGCTGTGGTAGGGACAAGAGACATGTGAAAGGAGGACATGAGTGAGTGGAAGTCGGTAGCGTTTGGTTTGTGAAGATGTATATTAAAGTCCCCAAATACAATGAGTGGGCTGCTATCATCTTCTGGAAAAGAGGATAGCAGACCATCAAGCTCCTCCAGGAAAGTGGAGAGCTGTTCTCCAGGTGGGCGGTATATGGTGAGGATGTGCATGACAAGAGGGGAAGTGATAGTTAGAGCATGATATTCAAATGAGCATGTCTTACCAAAAGATGTGAAGGTAGAGAATCTGAAGGTCTGAGAGATGAGAAGTCCAACACCCCCACCCCGTCCCGCCTCGCGAGAAGTGTGGGAGAGGAGAAAGTTGTTGGAGAGGGCTGCAGGTGTTGCGGTGTCCTCTGTGCGGATCCATGTCTCAGTCAGGCCGACAAAGCAGGGATGAAGTCAGCTTTGTTGACAGCAGACTGACAGTTCCAAAGTCCCACAGAGAGAGAGCACGGTTCTGGTGAGGCAAGATGAAGTGAGCGAAGGTTTTAAGCGTTGGAGTGTGTTCCGCGAGGACGGGCGGAGCGACGTGCAGCTGAGAGAATGACTGGAATGTACTGGAAGCACATGGTAGCAGACGTATGAGGAAAGCAGCAAGGAAAACAAAGTATAGGAGTAAAAGAGAAACAGATACAGGAATATAGCTTACTGGGCGGTGACTCTGTGGCGTTGCTCGGTGGAGTCGCGCAGGTAGAGTTGAACGTCTTTACGCGATTAGTCGCGCAGGTAGAGTTGAACGTCTTTACGCGATTAGTCGCGCAGGTAGAGTTGAACGTCTTTACGCGATTGGTCTTCACGCGAGGAGGCTGAACGCTTCCGCTGACGCTTCCGCGACAGCAACCCTGCACTACCCTGTTCTTCCGTCCATCCCGCGAGGCTGGAAACGTAGGGTTGTGTAAAATAACCCCAGCCAAAACGTTCCATCCAACTAAGGGCAGTTTCGCCGGGTTCAGGCTTTGGATAAGTTTGACCCATATTTCAAAGGCTTTTGCAGGGGATCCGCTCATGATGCTGCTCCAATGCTCAACAAGTTTAAAAAAGTTTTTGTAAGTATGTTATTGCCGTAAAATAAATCCCTTATTTTATACGCACAATCTTCTGCAGAGTACACTACTCAAATTTAATCAAGTATGAAACATCACCCTTTACAGGATAACCAGTTTTCTCAAACTTCAGATAACCATCATGTGATCTTCTGTTAAATGGCTAACTCAAATTCAATCAAGTACGAAACACCATTACAGGATAACTCTACTAATCTGACTCCTATTTTATCTTCTACAATTTCCTATTTTAATTATCTCTTATAATCTTCCTACAAACAAGACCCACCTAGACAGGCAAGGAAAAAATAAAATTCGCTTACCTGCACAGGCGGATCACGTCGAGGGTCACCTAGTTATAGGATTTCTTTTATTTGAGCCACATCACCAGCGGATTTCCCGAAGCCTTTGGAGAAGCTTTTTAATGAACAACTCAACTGCGGTGTATACGAGTTTATTCAAACAAAGAACCTCTACAAACACAGAGTTTTTAGTCTCCTTATATACTCTCAAAAGGGAGGGGTAAACTGGACACACAAGCACGTTGTTAACAGTTTCGGCCACCACCCAAACCCCCTAGAGCAAATGGTGTGCAAGAGAATTCCAGGAGAAGATAAGAAGGTGGAATGTGGCAGTTAGCAGAAAGAACCAAGTAAATCAGTCACAGAAACAAAAACACAGGATAATCTAGTCACACTCAGCACACAGAGTTTCACAAGAATACAGAGTAATTAGTATAAAATGAGAATTCCTTATTATTCTTACAAAAACAAAGTTAAATTCAACTGAAACCTCATTCTTTTCCAGCTCCTCTGCCGGTTCCTGAGATCATCAGCTTCTGCCATTGAGAGCCTCCTCCATCCTCCTCCTCCTCAGAGAGGAAGTGTGTTCTGCTGTGTTCAGTGAAGGTGAGCTCTGCTGTGACTCTCTCCTGGTTCAGAGGAGACTCTCTCTTTTTGTAAATATCTTGTGTCTCTCGAAAGATCACTTATTTTCTCTTTGTCAGAGTGGGGAAGTAAAAATAACCAATAAAAGAACAAGATTATTAACATCGTTCTCAGGTTTTTCTGAAGCTCTCCTCGAGCCTCTGCATCTCCTGCTTGTGATGTGCTGCAGGAAACAATGTGTGAGTTTTAGGTCAAAGATCAGAAGAGCTTCTCTCCTTATACCAGATGATGCTCAAAACTAACAGAGAAATTCATGCAAACTGTTTTTTTAAACTATTCAGTTTTTTCATTCTGAAATGTTTCAAACAGCGTCATTTCTTTGACCTCACCTGTGAGAGAGTTCTCCTCAAACCCTTCCAATGTGAAGTCCTGCGGTGAGAGGCTGCGGGCCCTTACAGAGGCCCACAGATACAGCTCTTCTGCTTCATGAGCTGCTCCTCCCCTTTAGCTCGGCAGAGACTGGAGGTTTCTAGATGGTCCTCCAATGTTAAAACTGTGGTTAAAAGTGAGCGTGTGAGAGCGAGGAGGTTCGATTAGCTGCGGTAAAGAACGAGAAGAGAGTCAGTCTCTGCAGGGGAGGACCTTCAGCTCAGCAACAGCTCGAGTTAGAGTCAGACGCTGAAGAACATGAGCTCCTGCTGCCTTCTTCTCTCTGTGCTGCTGGAATCTGATCGGTGAGTTCTTCAATCACTCTAAACAGCAGACTCGAACCATAACCTTCTCTCTAGACGCTCACAGCTACTAACAGACCCTGAGATGCTCTCTCTGTTCTTCTCTCATCTGATCTGAGTAACGTTTGTTCTTCAGGAGAATTAGAGAAGATCTGTCAGTGAGAGGGGGTTCTCTCACTCTAAACACTGATCTCACTCAACTACGTGAATATGATGAGGTGCAGTGGATTTCGACTGAGGTATCCCCCATCGCTGAAATAATTGGAACAGAAACCTTCTCTGTTCGTGATGATGTTCCTGATGGAAGATTCAGAAACCGACTGAAACTGGATCCTGGAACCGGATCTCTGACCATCTCTGACATCAGATCTGAACACGCTGGAGTTTATCAAGCAAATATAACTGCAGATTCAATCTTATCAAAGTTCTTCAATGTTTCAGTCAGCGGTGAGTACGAGATCCTCTCTGAAGCAGCAGCTTTCATTCAGATCGAGTCTCATCTCTGAATCCTCTAACTCTGATTCTGAAGATTCTCACAGAGAAAAATCAAGATAAAAATAGTATTTATATAAAATACTTGTAAAAAATACTGTATATAAATATTTAATCAGAGCCTCTGAAGCTCTGTTTCATCTCTTAAATGTTTCTTATGTATGTTGGTGTTATTGGGTTATTGAGTGGAATAAATATAAGTGATATTGTAGTTCTATTCAGTTGCAGTAAAGAGAGCGGAGAGAGTTCTGCAGCGCTGCAGGAGATCCCTCTCATAGATATCTGCTTCAACAAATCACAATTATTGCAGTTCTGTCAAAGAATTAAACACGTCTCAAACACACAAACGAGAATAAGAGAGAAACTTATCCTCCAAACCTGTTAATGCTCGAGATCCAACAGAGGTTTCTGATAAACACTGTCAACATTTAAATAACAAACATTAACAAAACAAAAATGTATTATTCCAGGCTTTAATTAAAACATTCGCTGTAAATGTGTATGTTTAGATAGATTTAAATTACAGCTTTTTCACTCTGAATGTTTGTGCTTTTTATAATCCATCTAAAACAAAGAGTTAATTATTTTTTCTAAATAAATTCCACTCTTAGACTAATCTTTCAACCTGAACACTTTTCTCAAAGTTTCTGTTTCAGAATTCTGACTTTTTTCCCCCTCTCCACACATCTCGCTCGTTCAGGTGCTTCTCTGCAGGGGGCGCTAGCATCACTCCTCTGCTCTTTAATGTTGGTGCAGTGATGCCCCTCGCCCGTGGGTCGCGCTCAAGGGACCGCGGTGACACTACCTGCAGTTTTATAATCTTTGAAGGCTTTGTGGAGCTTCTCTTGATGGTGGAACTCCAGCGATACGAGCTTCTGAGCGCTCATATTCTCCTCTTTCACCGTCTCCTCCTCTGCTCTTCATCTCAATGTTCTCAATCATTCTATTCAGGGAACAAGAGTCACAAGAACAAAGCACCAAGATAATCAAATCTTCCCATCAAGAGACAGAAGCCACACGCCGCTGTTTTATCATCTTTGAGGGCTTCATTGAACATCTCTTGATGGTGGAACTCCAGCGATACGAGCTTCTGAGCGCTCATATTCTCCTCTTTCACCTTCTCCTCCTCTGCTCTTCATCTCAATGTTCACAATCATTCTATTCAGGGAACAAGAGTCACAAGAACAAAGCACCAAGATAATCAAATCTTCCCATCAAGAGACAAAAGCCACACGGCACTGTTTTATCATCTTTGAGGGCTTCATTGAACATCTCTTGATGGTGGAACTCCAGCGATACGAGCTTCTGAGCGCTCATATTCTCCTCTTTCACCGTCTTCTCCTCTGCTCTTCATCTCAATGTTCTCAAGATCCAAACTGAGAATCGCTCGAATCCTCTGATGCTTCTCTGCGGGTGCATTTCTCAAGCTGGTGTTAAAAATGGATGCAGTGACGCTCCTCACCGTTGGTTGGCGCTCATGTGTTCGTGAAAAGAAGGAATCTGAATCTTTAGTAATAACTCGGTTGAAGTGTGGATTACACAGTTAGTAATCAGCAGACAAAGATAAGCAGTGAATCATTCTTTTCAGGGAACAAGAGTCACAAGATCAAAGCACCAAGATAGTTGAATCTTCCAATCAAGAGACAGAAGCCACACGCTGCTGTTTTATCATCTTTGAGGGCTTCATTGAACATCTCTTGATGGTTGAACTCCAGCGATACGAGCTTCTGGATGTTTATAATCTCATATCCCTTCCTCTGCTGTTCCTCTCGTAGTTCTTTGGTGCTGTTTTCTGTCATGAAATTGAAGCAGGAGTGAGTATCGAGCGCCATCTAGTGGTTCCTTCATGTTCCATTCACACCGTCAGAGCAGCAGCTCTCATTGGTCGTTCTCTTGAGATAAACCGGATCCGTTACAGCAGAGCTGAACTCTTGTTCCTCGCACCGATCGCTCGGACAGACGAGATCGACGTGAGCATCAAGTGTGTAGCAAGTGCCATCTAGTGGCTCCTTCATGTGCCACTCAAGAGCCAGCTGTCATTGGTCTGGGCCAAACTTTTTCTTTTGTTCTTGGCCATTGTTAAGCCAGATGTGAGCTCGCATTGGCGTCCATTGTTTTGTTTTCATAGTTTTGAAGTCATCCCAAAAAGAAAAAATGTAGATGGTGAAAAAAAATATGCGTCAGTTTGGAGAGTGTGTAGATATCTGTAACGGAGGGACAACTGTTGAAACATTTTCCTGTGATTTCGCGATAATTGCTGGTAAATATGAATCTATCTTAACTTGTACGACTGTTTTTAAAACTCACATCTAGAAGCAATCAAGATACTTTTTCAAACCTTTTGCGTGTAATGTTGTTAGATGGTGAAAGGTGAATTTTGTTGTAAGATAACCGGAAAATCGCATGTGTAATGGTGACGGTTTGTGGTATGTAACATTTATATTTGGGTTCAAATGTCATGTGTGTAATTAATTTTGAAACGTTCTGAAGAGTTTGTGTAGCATCACACTGGTTGAGTTTCCATGCTGCAAAAAAAAATCACTCTTGAAACAAGAAAAAAACTAAAATAATCTAGTTATATCTAACAAAACAATCTGCCAATGGGGCGAGCAAATTTGGCTTGGTAAGAATGAAAATAAAATAGACAAAGACTCTTAAAAATATTCCAAGCTGTAAAAACGCACTGAAACTAGAATATTTCAACGTGTAAGTCATTAGGACATTTCAAGAAAATAAATGGACAGAATAAGCACTTTTTTTTCTCAAGAAAATGTAGGTCATGTAAAATACACACTGTATGTGTTTTCTCAAAATTAGCAAAATAATTTAAACTAAAAAGGTTTAAATCAGAAAAAATGTCCTAAAATAAGAAAATTAAGATGTTCAATCTGATTTTAAGCATTTTCAGCTTTGCTTGGACTTAATGTTTTGCAGTGCATTCTGTGAATGTAAGTGGAATTGTGGTTGGATCAGTTTGTAAGGTTGGTTTGTTTGGAACGAGGTCATTGTTATTTTACCTTCACATGTTATTGTTACTCTCTTGAAATCAATTTGTTTTTGGTGAGAAGAGCCTTTTATTCACTATCCTCAGTCTTTTTGTAAATATCTTTTGTGTGCTCTCGAAAGATCACTTATTTTTCTCTTTCTTAGAGTGGTGACGTGATAATAACCAATAAAAGAACAAGAATATTAACATCGTTCTCAGGTTTTATTTGAAGCTCTCCTCGAGCCTCTGCATCTCCTGCTTGTGATGTGCTGCAGGAAACCAATGTGTGAGTTTTAGGTCAAAGATCAGAAGAGCTTCTCTCCTTGATACCAGATAATGCTCAAACTAACAGAGAAATTCATGCAAACATGTTTTTTTTTAAACTCTATTCAGTTTTATTCATTCTGAAATGATACAAAACAGCGTCATTTCTTTGAGCTCACCTGTAGAGGGAGTTCTCCTCAAACCCTTCCAATGTGAAGTCCTGCGTGAGAGGCTGCGGGCCCTTACAGAGGCCCCACAGATACAGCTCTTCTGCTTCATGAGCTGCTCCTCACCTTTAGCTCGGCAGAGACTGAGAGGTTTCTAAAGATAGTCCTCCGATTGTTAAAACTGTGGTTAAAAGTGAGCGTGTGAGAGCGAGGAGGTTCGATTAGCTGCGGTAAAGAACGAGAAGAGAGTCAGTCTCTGCAGGGGATGACCTTCAGCTCAGCAACAGCTCGAGTTAGAGTTCAGCCGCTGAAGAACATGAAGCTCCTGCTGCTCTTCTTCTCTCTGTGCTGCTGGAATCTGATCGGTGAGTTCTTCAGAATCACTCTAACAGCAGACTCGAACCATAAACCTTCTCTCTGAGACGCTTCACAGCTACTAACAGACCCTGAGATGCTCTCTCTGTTCTTCTCTCATCTGATCTGAGTAACGTTTGTTCTTCAGGAGGAATTAGAGAAGATCTGTCAGTGATGGAGGGGGGTTCTCTCACTCTAAACACTGATCTCACTCAACTACGTGAATATGGTGAGGTGCTGTGGATGTTCGAAGCTGAGGTATCCCCCATCGCTGAAATAATTGGAACAGGAAACCTCTCTGTCAATGATGATGTTCTTGATGGAAGATTCAGAAACCGACTGAAACTGGATCCTCGAACCGGATCTCTGAACATCTCTGACATCAGATCTGAACACGCTGGAGTTTATGAAGTAAAGATAGCTGGAGCTTAAATCTCATCGAAGTTCTTCAATGTTTCAGTCAGCGGTGAGTACGAGATCCTCTCTGAAGCAGCAGCTTTCATTCAGATCGAGTCTCATCTCTGAATCCTCTAACTCTTTATTCCTGAAGATTCTCACAGAGAAAAATCAAGATAAAAATATTTAAGTATTTACATAAAATACTTTTAAAAAATTCTGTATATAAATATTTAATTAGAGCCTCTGAAGCTCTTTTTTATCTCTTAAATGTTTTCTTAATGTTTGTGTTATTGGAGTTATTGAGTGTAATAAATATAAGTGATATTGTAGTTCTATTCAGTTGCAGTAAAGAGAGCGGAGAGAGTTCTGCAGCGCTGCAGGAGATCCCTCTCATCGATATCTGCTTCAACAAATCACAATTATTGCAGTTCTGTCAAAGAATTAAACACGTCTCAAACAACACAAACAGAGAATAAGAGAGAAACTTATCCTTCAAACCTGTTAATGCTCGAGATCCAACAAGAGGTTTCTGATAAACACTGTCAACATTTAAATATCAAACATCAACAAAACAAAAATTTATTATTCCAGGCTTTAATTAAAACATTCGCTGTAAATGTGTATGTTTAGATAGATTTAAATTACAGCTTTTTCACTCTGAAATTTTAGTGCTTTTTATAATCTCATCTAAAAACCAAAGTTAAATTAAACTAAAACCTCATTCTTTTCCAGCTCCTCTGCTGGTTCCTGAGATCTTCAGCTTCTGCCCTCGAGAGCCTCCTCCATCCTCCTCCTCCTCAGAGAGGAAGTGTGTTCTGCTGTGTTCAGTGAAGGTGAGCTCTGCTGTGACTCTCTCCTGGTTCAGAGGAGACTCTCTCTTCTCCAGCATCAGAGGCTCTGAGCTCAGCATCGCTCTCTCTCTGAAACCTGAAGAGCATCTCAACATCTCGTACAGCTGTGTGGTGAACAACTCCATCAGCAATCAAACTCAACATCTGGACCTCCTCCAGCTCTGCCAGCCCTGTGAAGGTGATGAACCCTTTGAAAATAACATTGATTCAGATTTTTTTTTACGATTTTCAATCCCAATAGATCGTCCTGAAGCTCCTGATGAAATCACAGCTTGAATCACTTCTTCTCACAGAGCTGTGTTTATTTCTCTCTCAGAATCCTGTCACAGTTCAGCTGAAGGTGCGATCCGATTGGCTCTCTCTGCTCTGGTGGGCGTGGCTCTGGTTGTAGTTCTGGTCTATCACTGGAGATCTGGAGAAGCTGAGCCCAGAAGAAGATCTCCAGAGAATAATTATCGCTGAGGTTTCTCCAGAGCTGAGGAGTGTTTTCATCTCCAGGTTTTACATTTGTATATAAATGAATAAGATTGTTTTGTTTTATTATTACGTAAAGATATTTCTCTTTTTGTTTTGAAAATGTTTGTCTTGAGCTGTTTGGATTTTTAACCTGTAGTGTAGTAAATAGGTTTATGAACACTGAAAGGAAGTACAAATTTGCATTTAAATATAACTATTTAAATACTTATTAGTTTTAAGTCTAATCATCTCTTAATATAAACTGAAGAGAACTGCACACACCAACAGAGTAATATTGGAATATGAAGAAAGTTTTTAAGCTTTTTCTAGTCTATATTTTAATAATGAATAAAAACTAAAAGTCATTTCCTCCCCCTGGTGGATGTTTTATGAACTCTATGGGTGTAAATTTACTGTAAGTTACTGATTTGTCCACAAGATGGCGTCACATGACCAGAATACCCATCACATCCGTTTATAAGCGATGACGCTGTAAGAAACTGAATGATGTCGTCGTAAGATCTGCTTGAGAAGACCAAACGAAGCACAGGAACTAACTCGAACTGCTATCGTTTCACACGCACATCAGGCAAAACGAGACGATTGAAAGGACAAAGCAGAGAGACAAAAACCAGTTCAGGGTGTCAAAAACCAGATATGTGCCCCGCTGTGTTACTGGATCTGTGTATGAGTGTGTTTGAGTATTAAAAGCCCACGGGACCCGCCTTAAACTTACACCTAAATCTCACCAGCTTTGTCTCTCGATGAGCCTCACCTTTTCTCTGAGAGCTAATCATGTGTGCCTTAAATCTCTCAAACTCCCGACAGCTTCGACTGAAGCTCTCTGATGAGAGTTCCTGGTTAGGTTCCTCCTCTCTGAGAGGAGATCGTTCTGAAGAACATCTCAAAAGTAGATAGCAGACTCTAATCCTGGCCCTTTCGTCTCTGAAATCGGCCCCTGAAGGAAGAGCTCTAAAGCTCCCTCATCATGTAGTAAACTTGGAGTTAAAATGTAATGCCTTTTTTAGAATGATCAATTCCAAATTAAGTGTAGACAATAACTCCTTATTCTTGGTTTATATTTCATAGGCTGTATAATGTAATGCATTGTTTATACAAATCAATGAAAATAAATGTTTGAACCTTTTTCGGTCATTCTTCTTTTACTGAAACACTTTTAAGGGTTAATATGAATATTAACATTAGGTGTGAGTAAAATTAAAGGTCACTGAGTGGGTTAAAACTTAATATTATCATTAATAATTAACAAGCTAATTTATTTGGCCGTGATTAAGAATAAAGGTAAAGATAAAACCTTTTAAATCAATTATGGAGTCAGATATACGAAATTTATGTGAATTATTAAAAATCCTTTAGCATTGTTTCGAGACAGAACACGTGAGCCTTCAGTCCCGACTGGAATCCGTTTTTGGGTCGAGCTCCGGGACTCTACAGCGCGATCACGTGACCATCAGCTTGTGTGCTGATTGGCCTTTGTAAAGTTGGGTGTCCCTGCGGCACTTTCTATGATCGTCACTGACATACGTCTCCGTTCCCTGTACGGGGTTTACCAAAATAACAATTACCTTTCTGTTTGTTTAGTATTTAAGATCTCTAAGAGTTCACCACAGAATCTGAAACTGCTTCTTTAATCAGCTGAAAAACCTCTCTCTCAGAATCCTGTCACGGTTCAGCTGAAGGTGTGATCCGATTGGCTCTCTCCGCTCTGGTGGGCGTGGCTCTGGTTGTAGTTCTGGTCCGATGGCAGCCATTGACTGCCGGAAAACTTTGAGTGACGTCACGCACACTACGTCTATGTTAAATACAAAGTTAAGAGGCTCAGAGTGAGAGCCAGTACTCAAAAACACGTCCACAGAGGCCAGAGATAGCCGCAGGGAAGACGCCTGATTGGTTGAAGGTTATATATATCTTAAACAGACAAATTTTCAAATAACGTGACGATCAAAACGAAATTAACAAACCTACTGGGTCCAGGGGTGGAATCATGTTTTTTTCACCCCCAAAGTTGGTCAGTTTTAACATTGGAGTGAATGAGAGCCTGCTCACTTCTGGAGTCAGCCTCTACAGGCCCCTCGAGGAACTGCAGCTCCATCACTTCCTGTTGCACACCGAGACGGAGCGCAGAAGGAAACCCTTTGATGGCAGCAGATCTTTTTATCGAGTGCTTTATTACCATTTCCTGCGTCAACGCTGAGTAAACGATGTCAGAATCATCAGATCCTGCTACACCTGAGATTTATCCCTATTATTATTATTATTATTACACATTACACACATTCTTGTGTTTTTAAGGACTATTTTTAGTGAGAATATGCATTTTAAACACTTTCTAAGTTTTACTTGATTTATAGTGAAATTTGGTTTCATTACGCTAACATTAATAAAGCTATGTAATAAAACCATTTCATTTACATTTTAGTCAATAAACCATTTAATACAACCTTGTAAATTGGTGAACGTATTATTGTTGTCAGTTTAAAGCGGTGCTTCTCAAATAGTGGGGCGCGTTTGATCTCAGCGTACATGTTTTTTATTTTTCTATTAAGATTTGTTTACTGTTCTAGAGTAAAGTGCAATACCACTCCCCTACATTAGAGGGCGGTGGCGCTCTCATTGGCAGAGTGTGCGCAGGGAGCATTCGCTCAGTGGTGCAGGGGTTTTGTTTGCATTAAGCATGCGCGTTTTGCACACAGTAGAGTTTGAGGATGAAGTGTAGACACGAAGTGTAGCAGACCCTCAAGTGACATTATGAAAAAATATTTAACATATTTAAAAGATGTATATGTTAATAAGGATACAGTGTGGCATGACAGAAGATAATTGAGAAGCACTGGATTAAAGTAAGGGTTGGCAAATCCCACAAAGGCAAAATGGTTAGAACAGGTTCCTCTGCGCTCCAGCTCAGAGTCACGCCATCCGTACGCAGCTTTTGAGATAACAGAGGGACTACAGAAACGAGGAAGACCGATGCAGGAGGTGAAGATCTCTTATTTTAACATGTTTTAAGGGGTTCGATTAATTCTTCACACCTTCATCCTGTTTACATCATGGAGAGCAGCTTCTTCCAACTACCAGAGTTCTCCATCAGCAGCATTCTAAAGAAGACCTCGTTCATCGCTCCCCGTATAAGCAGCACAACATCGCTACCATTCTCTGCTCTACCTCGACGACTCTCGGACCTGCTGCCGTACTCCCAGATCTTCTCTTCGTTCCCTCTCAACGTACTGACAAGTCTAATATCTATCTGTGATGGTTCAGTTTCTTCGATCCTAGTTTTGTCTTCTTTCAGCTTGGTGAGCCTCGCGTGTGTTTTTCAGTCAATCAAAGTGCTCTGTTTTCACCTCATTTGCATATTCCGTAAATACATTTTCAGTTCATTCTTTTGTGTCCGACTCTGGGTGTACGTGACAGTTTATTCATTATTCCTAGTTTAGGTTTAACATGCCGGATCTGCTCCGAGTTCCAAGAATTGCTTAAAAATCCGTCTTCTTTGGGGTCTGTTTTATTTCAAAGTCTTAAAAGATTTAATAATTGCATCAACTAAACTTCATTTAAATTCTCACATTTATATTACATATAATATATTGACATATATTACAAAACATATTTGTCATCAAGTAAAACAGTGCTGAAACAGTGTAGAATAGAGTTTGTTGATGGAGACACAAAGCAGGAGACTATTCTCCTCATGAAGTTCTGCTCGTCGCTCTTCAGCTGGTGCCTCCGGCGCCGGAGACGAGCTGCTGCATCGTTCCTCGTCTGTCTCAATCCAGGTTCTGGTTCCTGGTTGGAGGACACAGTCTTCCCAGCCTCCGGAGGTCACGGCTTCGGTGGATCCTCCAAAGGCTGCATCAGTCAGTGGTAAATATGATGGCGGAGAGCTTCCGGAGAGCTCTTTGCAAAGCATCTTGGGATATGTGAGGCTACGAAGGAGGGTAGTGATGCATGTAGGACGCATTTGAAAGACTCAGTTTAAGGTCCCTTGGATTTTTGGTGAAATGGGACGGCCTTCATGCAGCGTTGTGACGTAAGCGGCCTTGAAATGCGTCCTCTGAAGGTTTTAGAACCTGGATTGAGACACAGCTTATGTCCCAGTCTGACCTCAAGAGTTCATGGCTTCTGCTTCCGCTACTCTCCATGGGAGTAGCTCACTACTGCCCCCTCTGTCCATCAGGAGTCTCACAGATTAAGTTTAGATACACGTATCGCTGGTGACTTTAACACAGAGGTCTCAAACTCGATTCCTGGAGGGTTTGTTCCAACCCTGTTTCAGGAGACACACCAGTAGCTTCAAACAAACCCAGAGGAGCTTAATCAGTGGAGTCAGGTGTGTTCAGGGAAGGTTGGAGCAAAACTGTCCTCCAGCAATCGAGTTTGAGAGGCCTGCTTTAACCCCTTCAGACCCTGCTTCATTGCACCTCATTTAATAGATTGTTTTTTAATGTTCTTCTGAAAGTAAAGTAGTTTCTCCTGACTCTGGATGTTTGTTAATGAAGTCAGGATAACTCTGGAGAAAAGTTCTCCCGTTGGTGGATTCTTCTAGTCTCAGATCCTCAAACACAAAACGAAGCTTTTTCACTGCTTTTGATTTCATGTGTTGAAGTTTTTGCACACACAGTGAACAGATGTTGCTAGTGGATTGTTACAACACCTTTGTGATTTACTCGAGAATCGCTGTTTTTTTTATTTTTTTTTTATTTAATTGAATGAAACGATGAAAGAAACTAGAGTTTGACGTTGTAATTAATAACAGATTTTGACTTCAGAACACACAAAAAAAAATTTTTTGAGACCTAGCAGGTAACATGTGTCTGAACGGGTTAAGAAGCTTTGCATAAGCGTGACGATATCTGTAATATCCTTAAAATAGTACAGAAATAGGCTAGAATTTACGTCTGGTCTGAAAGGGTTAACTAAAAATGTGCTCCTCCTGGTGGATGCTTCATAACCACAATCTAAAAACATTCCATAAATGAAACAGATAAAAATAAAATATTTATGCCAGATACTGTTCATTTGTAACATCGAGTGCACTTAAAGATGCGCCATGTGATGGTGTGTGGCCAAAACCGGTACTGCACTCACTTCAGAAAGCACTGGAACGAGACGCCACTCCGCTCCCTTCCAGAGCTCCAGCGCCAGGCTTTCCAACTCTGAGTACAGCCTCACGAGGACCCGAGGACTCGTGTGAGTGACACCAGATCACCGAAGTTGATATCCTGACCGTGATTTCAGAGCGTTGATGTTTCTCTCGAGACCTTTATCGCAGTTCAGCGCCACAAACCGGCGCAGCTTTAGAATACTGAGTTTGTGAGCTTGAATTCTCTGGTGTAAAGCTTGTGGAACGTTGATGTTGGACGGCTGTTAAAAGCGCGGGATGCTGAGGCTTTCACTCGCCAGCAGGGACTTGGTCTCCGAGGCTTCTGAAGGTTCTGTCGATTCTGTAACAGATAACAGCACATGCACACAGGTTAGGATCTCCTCTACACATTAAAGCTTTTTCACGATATTTAGCGTTTACACTTAACTAAACTGTTTGGATTCCAAACTTGGAATTGGCTCTTTATAGGGCTGTGCAATTAAACAAATCGAATTACAATTTTCAATCAACCAATCAATCAATCAAGTTTTTTTATAGTGTTTCTTTAGCAGTTGCTTTCAAAGCAGCTTCACAAAGTCCTCGTGAGGATCAGGTAGAGTAGATAGGAGTTCCTCCGTGAGGCCCCTGGGAGCCTCGCTGACTGAGCCAGGTGCATAAAGGTCATAAAGAACATACAAACTTAATATCCATCGATGAACAGGTCACCAGACAACAACTGAAAAAACAATCAACAAAATGAAACAAAAACAAACAAAGACAAAACAGAAACTAACAAACGAAAAACAACGGTTAGAACGGTTTAGAACTGTAACACAGACAACAAACAGGTGATCAGCATCAGCTGCAGGAGGAGAGATAAATGATGAGGAGAGCTTAGAGAGGAACATTGAACCACATTGTTTTTTCAACAGTTTCTATGTTTATAGCGCTCAGACTCCAGATCTGTTTGGACGAATACGAGGAGACAATTAATGGAATGCTAGATTAAACAGATCTGTTTTTAATTTATTCATTCATTCATGAATGAAAGGATGAATGTTTTTAATTTAGTTTTGAAATCTGTGAGCGTATGATGCTACCGCTGTCGCTCAACCAGACTGAGAGAAAGCTTCTTCCTCTAGCTGCTTCTGCATCTTTGCACAATAATAACTGACTATCATTTGCACTACTGTTTATTTAATTCAATCATATCTGTCTGTACTATACAATCACTCATATATATATATATAAATATATAATCTATAGTTTATAGAATATATCGTGAGACGAGACTGCTCTGGTCGAGCGGAGCCGAGCCGTTCAGAGCCTTAAAGGCAAGGAGCAGCATCTTATAGTCGATGAGATATTGTACAGGAAGCCAATGAAAAGAGCACAAAATGTTCATTGTAAAGACCTGAAACAGTCGCTCTAGTTTAATTTTGTTTTGTTTTCTACCTCTGCAGTAATGAACTCTAAGTCTGATTGGGTCGCGTGCAGCATCACTAAACCAATGGGTTAGAAGCACACATTAATCAGGCGTGTTCGCTGCTGTCCCACTCAGAGCTCAGAGAGACACGAGGAGGAAGAGAACTCAGCTACCTCAGTAAAACACGAGTCTTTGACGCCGAGAGCACACAGAAATCTGATCCAGACGACGGATCGGAGCGGTTCGGTCGGATGCTGGACGCGAGGAGTACGGTGAGATGGAGTTGTGATATTTGAGACATCACATGATATCGATAGATCTCAGAGCCGTACGTAACCCTTATGTTGCATACACACCAAGAGCGAGAGATGCGTTAAGAGCGGCTGATTTCAATGTAAAGTCTATGTAAAGAAGCGATAAGGCACCCTGCGACGCAAAGGGTCCGGACCACGCGGCGCGGGGGACTCGGCACACCGCACTGATCGCGGGAGTAGGAATATTTTCTACTCATCCGAAAGTTCGTTTGCGCGACAACCAATCAAGGGCTTGCTTTTGTAGTCACATGGTTGTTCTGTGTAGCGGGAACATGCGCAACAACAATAGAGGAGACGAATATCACAGTTTGTGGCCAGCCAGAATTAATAACTTGTTTTATTATCCAGGTGGAAGCAAAAATGACCTTGTTTGGAATTAAGTGCGTGCTGAGGAGGCTGAATCTGGTAAGTTACACATTTTTAATTAATCAACCTGATATAAATGGATATTGTGCTGATGTTAGCTAAAGCTAAGCGTGAAAATTTAACAGAGGGAGTGTGCAGGAAGAGATGGAGAGGGTCAAGGGACACTTTTTGAAGTAGAGAAGAAAGAAAAAGGAGAGAAAGAGAGGCTCAGCAGCAGGTTTGCTCCGGTCTCGTCGTTCCCGTGCCTCTCCCGGTGAGCTCACGCTTAGTTCCTGCGCCGTTCTCGGAGCGGACGTCCTCACGCGAGTGCACCCGGGGTTGAAAGCGGTCAGATAGGCGCAGGAGACGCGTTCTGTCCGCGTGTTTAGCGCTTGGTCTGAACGCCCTGTTACAGCGTCCTTCAGTAAAGATGATTTCTGTGGAAGGAGTTTTTGATTGAGTTTGTAAATGTGTTTGTTTCACTTGAGGTCGACATCTATTCTGCACATTATTTATTAATTATTTTACGCTTTTGTTTTAATTGCTAACTAAGTTTATGTGCAATGTTTATTTTTAAAGGAATTTCCACAAAGCTGTGCTCTGAAAGCAGATATATATATATATATAATGTTTATATCTTTCAGAGCACAGCTTTGAGGAAATATCTGAGGAAAAACTTAGTATATATAGTTTGGACACAGCTTCTCATTAAAAGAGTTTTTGGGACTGATTGTGCTTCACTTCTTAAAGTAATGATGATCACTTATTTTTCTTTATTTAGCTGCAATCTTCTCTCCATAAAACAAACTCTAACGATCTCTTGAGTGGAGCTCTCAGCTGTGTGTCCTCCTGACTTCTGCTCAGCTCCACTGATGCTCCCGACTCCATTTATAAGAGAGAACTCCACGTATTAAACCTGACAGCGCTCTCCTGAGAAGAGAAGAGTTTCAGGAGACCACCTACTGAAGATCATCTAGAGAACATCTTCTGCTCAGCTCCACTGATGGTCCCGACCCCATTTATAAGAGAGAAATCCACGTATTAAACCTGACAGCGCTCTCCTGAGAAGAGAAGAGTTTCAGGAGACCACCTACTGAAGATCATCTAGAGAACATCTTCTGCTCAGCTCCACTGATGGTCCCGACCCCATTTATAAGAGAGAAATCCACGTATTAAACCTGACAGCGCTCTCCTGAGAAGAGAAGAGAAGAGCGTTTCAAGAGACCACCTCCTGAAGGTCATCGAGAGAACATCTTCTGCTCAACTCCACTGATGCTCCCGACCCCATTTATAAGAGAGAAATCCACGTATTAAACCTGACAGCGCTCTCCTGAGAAGAGAAGAGTTTCAGGAGACCACCTCCTGAAGATCATCGAGAGAACATCTTCTGCTCAGCTCCACTGATGGTCCCGACTCCATTTATAAGAGAGAAATCCACGTATTAAACCTGACAGCGCTCTCCTGAGAAGAAAAGAGTTTCAGGAGACCACCTCCTGAAGATCATCGAGAGAACGACAAAAGTGTGAAAAGCGTAATCGAAGCAGAAGCTGCTGCTGTGAAGAAGCTAGAACGACTGATTTTCTGCTGTTTCACACTTTTTTTGTTACACATACAATTCCACACGAGTTCATTCAGCGTTTTGATGCCTTCAGTGTGAATCTAACATTGTAAATGTTCATAGTCATGAAAAAAAAAAAACGTTTTGAATGAGAGTGATATATATATATGTGTTTAAGCTCGACGACGCAAAACCCAGATAAATGTGACCTGGCTGTTCAGAGCTCATATTGCAAAAAATCTGAAATAGGAGTTTAGATAAAAGAGAAGATTTGAAAAGATCAGAACGGAGCTGTTCAGACCGTCCTGAAAACATCAGATTCAGGGAGAAAAGTTAACTTTTGGTGACTTTGGGCTGCAATCCAAGTGTGCTTTTGTTTGCAGTCGTTACGCAAACACATTTTCTTTTTCAGCCACTAGATGGCACCTCTGTGCTATGAGTTCTGATGTATTTAGGTTATATTAATAAACTATTTAGTTATTTACTATTTTTTTAAGTTAGGTTGTTTTGTCAAATACGACCTTCTTAAAAAAAGATAACACAATGTTATTAATTAAAAAAGTGAGTTTTTCGGTAAGGTTTCCATCAGGAGGATTTATGAACCCAAATCCAATTTTGCAATGTGATGATCCCCAGAAACGCGACTCACCGCACACGATGAACGTCTTGGAGATCACGTTCTTCCGGTTCCTGCTGATCAGCAGCTTGTACACCCCGAAGTCTGTCTTTCTGAAGTTGTTGATGGTGAGGAACCCGTTCTGCTGGTCGAACTGCACTCCGTCTCTCAGGCCCTCGTGACCCGGGCGATCCAACACGCCGGAGTCGTTCAGCCGCGTGATGACGATGAACGGGTTCGTGCCGATGGAGTTGGTGTCCCCGAAGCGCCACTGAAGAACGTCAAAACTCTGTATCTGAGTGACGCCGGTGTTGAGCGTGAGCGACTCTCCAACGCTTACACTCACGGTCTTCAGCTCGTCCATTTCTGCCAGCGCCTCACCTGAGAAGAGATCACGCCGACTCCCGTTTACTCACACTCCAACGCAGTGTTTCTCAAATAATTTCTGTCGTGCTCCCTTTTGGAAGAAAAAAACATCTCGAACCCCCCGCGCAACTATAAACAGTATTATTTGTCTTTAAATGTGTTAGAAGTACACCTCTGTGTGATTGGAGTGTAACGTCTTTAAGTGACGCCTTCATTTATTTGGCTTCATGCTGTCCGCTGCAACATGTTTAGACTCAGTAAGCACACCTGTCTCTCCTCGTCTCCCACCGCAGTCACAGTGAAGCCAAGCGCTACAAACACGTGTCATATTTCCTCGTCTTAGCTTTCGGAGACTTTCGTTTCTCTCTTTATCTCCTTCTCTCTCCGTCTGTCTTCTACACTTCCTGTCTACACTTCATCCTCTGCCAATGAGAGCGCCACTGCCCCCTAATGTAGTGGAGTGGTATTGCACTTTACTCTAGAACAGTAAAGAAAAAAAAAAGCATGCCCCCCCCCCCCTGCTTGCATTAATGCAGCGCTGGGAGTTCTTTTTCTGTTTTACGGGATAATATTTGACTCAATAAATACTGACAGGAAGGATAAAAAAAAAATATATATATATATATATATATATATATAGAGAGAGAGAGAGAGAGAGACAGAGAGATGGTTAGGGGAGAGAAAAAGACAGGAAAAAGAAAGGGGAAGAAAGAAAGAGGAGGAGAGAGTAAGCTTAAATAGAGAGCGAAAGGGAGAAGAAACAGGGAGAGGAGAGAGAGGGAGAGTGTGGGGGAGAGAGGAAGAAGAATAGAAAAGGGGGATAGAAAAGAGAGCAGATAGATGAAAGAGACGGAAGATAGAGGAAAGAAGAAGCGAGAGGGAGAGGAGAGATAAGGGGAGAGAAATGAGAAAGAGAGAGGGGGAGACAAGAAAGAGGGAGAGAGTGCGGGGGGAAGAAGAGAAATGGGGCGCAGAAAGAGGGCAGAGAGAGAGAGAGGAAAAAGAGACAGAGTGGAGAGATAGATAGGAAGAGAGAGGGAGAAAAGAGATAGAGGAGAGAAAATAGAAAAGAGATAAAGATAGAGAAGGAGAGATAGAGTGGAGAATATAGAAAAGAGATAAAGAGAGCGTGGAGGAGAAGGGGAAGAGGGAGAAGAAAGAAGGAGAGGAGGGAGAGAGGGGGAAAAAGAGGGGAAAAGGTAGAGAGAATAAAAAGAGGGCAAGAGAGAGAAAGAGGGGAGAAGAAATAGGAAGATGAGAGGTGAAAAATAAGACAAGTGATAGAGAGCAGAGAAAGGAGAGAGAGAGTAGAGAAGAGATAGAATGGAGAAAAGAGGGCAGAGGGAGAAGGAGAAGAAAGAGGGAGAGGAGAGATAGAGGAAAAAAAGAGACAGAGAGAGGGAAAATATAGAAGAGGAGAGAGGAGAAAAAATAGGGAGAGAGAGAAAAGTGAGAGAGGGAGGAAAGAGAGAGAGAGTCACTCACCAGTGTGATCTCTTTTCCTGTACTTCCAGAAGAACCCGATCACTCCGGCCACAGCGACGCCGATCGCCAGCAGCACCACCGCACCGAAGATCAGAAGCATGTGGCTGAAGGGAAGGCTCCTCTCTCGGTTCCCCACGGGCTTCGTTACTATCAACGAGATCGATCCCATCAATTAAACACGTTCCATCCATCCATTTTCATGTTAGCTCTCTTCCCTTTTGGGGTCTCCACAGCGGAATGAACCGCCAACTCTTCTGGAATATGTTTTACGCAGCGGATGCCCTTCCAGCCGCAACCCATCGCTGGGAAACATTCACACACTCATTCACACTTTATCACTATGGACAATCGTTCTTACTCAATTCTCTTATTCCGCATGTCTTTGTTCTTGTGGGGAAACCGGAGCACCCGGAGAAAACCCACGCGATCACGAGGAGAACATGAGAACTCCACACAGAGATACCAACCGACCCAGCTGAGGCTCGAACCAGCGACCTTCTTGCTGTGAGACCACCGTGCTACCCACTGTGCCACCCTTTAAACACGCTTCTTAATAATGAGCTGCTGTTACTCAAACAGCTCGAGTTTTTAACACGTCCAGGCTTCAGTTGAAAGCAGACTCGTTCTTGTGCTCTGGATACCAACCGTACGACGTTAACGTGTTCGAGAACCTGTCTCAGACTTTGACCTGTTATTGGCTGATTATACATTTTTGATAACGAGCAGCTGTTAGGTGTACCTAATAAAGTGGCCATTGAGTGTACATTTAAAAAAAATTCTATATATTTTGCTTATAAACTTTAAGAAGAAAAATCTAAATTTTTCAGCACTAATGTGGAGATGATAGAAATACAGTTGTAAAGAAATATTAAGTTCTAGTAAAGGCAGAACGTTCATTATCGACGGGTCCTTTTAGATCAATTTTCCCCAAATCTCAACCTCTGAATGCAGCTGGAACGTTAACGAATACCAAAATCTCAACTTGCACTGTTTTCCAGCAGCTGTCACTACTCTAGGAAGCTCCTGATTGGCTGGAGCAACTGTGAAATATAGCGAAAAAATTAAAATATTTGAACTTTTATATATTTAATGAATAGTTTTGCTTGTGAATCAAAGGTAAGCTTCCAAACTTCTATCCGAATGCCTAATTTGGTAACTTTTTTGTAAGGGTTAACACTACTGAAGATTGAACAATGAACTACATTGTTAATCTTTAATAATAATAATAATATTCTTTGATTTTCTTCAGAGGACCTTCTCAGGTGGACGAACACCACGAGATGTGAGAGGTTCATAACAAAATGATCATTTTGCCCGTGTGACCCTCACCGTACCTGCACATGGCTGGCAGAGCCGGTTGAAATCCAGTCGTGTGGTCCGGTTCATGATGGTGTTCCTCACCATGCAACTGTACAAGTTCTCCTGGTCCTCCAGCTCCAGAGTCAGAGCGATGCTGGTGCTGCGCTCGGAGACTCTGATGTTTGAAATTAAAGTGTCTCCTCTGAACCAGGAGAGCGTCCCGGCGCTCGAGTTCACGGAGCAGAGCAGAGAACAGAACAGCTCTGAGGAGGAGGAGCAGTTTCTGAAGATCAGAGGAACCGGAAGATGAGCTGCAAAAGATGTGAGTGAAAGATGCTCTCCATGAAAATATAACCAGGTATGGTTGCTTCCTGAATAAAACTTCCTTAAAATACTCAAACATCGTCATACAGAAGAATTGCATATCACAAAATCCTGATTAATAATTCAGGTATGAGTTGATTCTCCTTCTATTTTGGTCACTAGAACGTGTGATGGATGTGTGGCGAGCGTTCTTTTGTCAGTATTGGGAGCAAATGACGTGTGCACATCACCCCACTCGGATATGATTACATTCTGAACGAAAGAAACCAGATACGACGTTACGTTTTGACCCATCCGAGGGAACCTCCACGGGATCCTCCTGAGGAACCTGAGATGATGACAACACAACCCAGATAAAAACACCAACCTAGACAAACTCACCAGGAGGATAAGTGAGAAGGAACTTTTGGGATTTGATCTCAGTTCCAGCAACAGTCTGCAGCTGGTAGACTCCATGATGTTCAGACGTGAGGTTTGTGATGGTCAGAGATGCAGTTTGAGGGTTCACGTGAAGCTTACCTCGGAATATCTCGTACAGAACGTGTTCATAAATTGAGGTTTTGCCGGCTACATTGTTGATTTGAGCGATACGGACACTTTCTGGTCCAAATGTCCACAAAAGGCGTTCATATTTACGTGTACTTGAGAGATTTGAGTTTAGTGTGACTGAATCTCCTTCCAGGAAGGGTTTCACAAAATCAGCAAACACACCTGGAGAACAAACAGAAAACACTTTACAGTACTGAGTTTATTTTTAATTGGTTATTTAATAAATTCGACTTAAAAGTGAAATGATACACAGCTTATTTAACGGTATGTTCACAGTAAAGCGATCGTTTACAGCAGCACACGTGATTATTAGTTAGTATAACGTTAATATAAACTTTAAAATAGCAAGATAAATAATAAAAATAAATACATAAAAGGGAAGAATGTGAAAGTGAAAGCAACACGTACCTTTCAATAAAAAGCAGGCCAATAAACCAACTATCTTCATTCTGATGGAAATCTTTTTCTCGAAGTAAACTTTTAAAAGGTGTTTGTTGTTGTTGTTGTTTTGATGCGTAATGAGGATTAGCCTAGCATGAATTAGCGCGCTTAGCAACCTTCGTCCCGATCGTTCACATGACTGATTTAAAAAATAAAAATGAAAACAAATAAACGATTCAAAGACAAAAGATAAACTTGTATCGAGTAAGAATCTCTCAGGAGTTCCAAACGTCGGGTTCCTGATCTTCTAACCGTGTTTCTCAGACACTCCTCCTCGAGACTCGGATTACCTCATCCACATATCGAGGATTTTAACAAGCCTCATCCATTATTAACCTTTCACTGATTCTTTTCTGAAGTTAACTTTACATTTCCAAGACGACATTTCTCACAGAAAGTTTCTGAACTTGGAAATCAGCAAGCCTAAATAAATTAAGTTAGCCTAGCATTCTATCCTAAACAGGGTTTTAGTCTTGTCAGACGTTGTTAAAATTTTTGTTAAGATTTTCAAATGTCTATCTTAGGTATACATTTTAGTTTTTTTACGTTTGTGTTTAATTTTATGGCTTGCATTCGCCTTTATTTTGTATTTCCAAATCTCTGTTTAAATAATGTATGTATGGCTCTCTTAATTATATCTTCTTTTCGCAATTAAAAAGCAGAATGCTGTTTGTATCTCCAATGACAGAGTGCATTTATTTTATTGCATTTTGATTCCATCTGAGTGATTAATAGGATTAGTTGTTGTTTTTTTTAAATGCTGATTTTTAAGTTACGTATGATGAACACAGACGTTCCCCTAATCATTTGTAAGATTCTGAAAATAAGGTTCATTAATTATTCCCTGTTGTTTTTATTTGTTTTTTTTTCTGTAAGTCATAAGGCAAATAAAATAACATTTACTCACCAAAACTATTAGTGTTATAAAAATAAAAGCATCATCTGAAAGAGGAGAAAAATCTCTATCACATTAATATAATATTTGTTTTCAAGGCTGGAAGATAAAGAAAGAAGAGCAGAAAAGAGACCTTTATTTTAAAAATGTTAGTTTCCCATTAATTTTTACCTTTTTTGTGAACTTATGTAGCTTTTGAGTATGAAAAAACAGCACCCAGAGTCAGTTACGTTAGTGTCCTAAACAAAATGGCAGCTTCGGAGGTGTTCCAAGTAGGTTCAGTGACCATAAAGGCATATAAAATAACATTTTATGTCCAAAACTTGTATAAATTTAATCTTTTTTTCTAACCAAATCAAGTACCTATTTGATTAGAAACTGAAAGCCATTGACTATAACAGAAATAAGGCTACAAAAGCACCAACTACACTGCAAAAAATCACTCTTGGAACATGAAAAAAACCTCAAATAAAGATAAACTCTTCCTATATGAAGCAAAAGAATCTGCCAATGAGGCGAGCAAATTTGACTTGGCAAGAATTCTTAAAATTAGAAAAAAAATCTAGCTGAAAACAAATGCTGTTGGATCTTAAAAATTGACAAAAACTCTCAAAACAAGTCTTTCCAAGCTGTGAAGCTGCTCTGAAACTAAAATATTTCCACCGAATATAGTCTTTAGTGATCTTAAAACTAGACAATCTGTCTTAAAACTAGGATGTTTTCTCCTTTAATTAAGACTAACTTTGAAAATGTAGTATTAAAATAAGTATATATGACCTTAAATTAAGAAAGTTTGTGCTTAATTTTAGTTCCTAAAGTAAAATATGGGGTCTTAAAACTAGAAATTCAAGCTTAAAAATGTACTAGTTTAAATATATTTAGACCTATTGGTGCATTTTTTAGATAGAACAGTTCTGATAGGCGAGAGGAAGAACTCTTGGTAGAGATCAGGGAGAAGATCGGTGAAGGACCAGAGCTGGATTTGAAACCATCACGAGATGCATCCGCTCCACATGTGAGCGCTCTGACCGCTGCGTTGTAAGACAGATTGTCTAGTTTTAAGAGCACTAGTGACTAGATACAAGTTAGAATATTCTAGTTTCAATGTGTTTATTTACAGTTTGAAAGACTTGTTTTGAGAGTTTTTGTCTATTTTTAAGATTCAAGAGCGTTTGTTACCAGCGAGACATTTTTGCTATTTTTAAGAATTCTTGAATTTGCTCGCCCCATTAGCAGATTCTTTTGCTTGATCTAGGAAGAGTTTATCTATATTAGAGTTTTTTTTTCTTGTTTCAAAAGGGCTTTTTTAAGCACAGATCTCTTCCATCAAAGTTAGTTCACAACTGATTTCTTAAAATAAAATATCGATAACATTCTTGAAATAAGAACAAGTTGAGTCAAAAATTCTTGTTTTAAGATCAGTAACAAAATTGGCAACTTGTTTCACAAAGTTTCTTAATTCAAGAAAAAAAAAAGATCAGAACAAGTATCTTTTTTTCTCCTCAAGAAAATGTAAGTGATAGTTTCTCGAAATAAGCGTAGTAATCCATACTTAAAAGGTTTAAATTAGACAATGCTTCCTAAAACAAGAAAATCAAGATCCTCAAACTAACTTTAAGCATTTTCAGCTTTGCTTAGATTTCATGTTTTGCAGTGTAATAAGTTGAGTGAGTGTACAAAAAGTTTGGTGACCCAATTTCTTTCCAGTGAGTGATACAACACCAGGGACGAGGTGTAGATGGAGAAGAGATGGAGAAGAGAAGAGGACCAAGAACGGAGCCCTGAGTTTTGGATATCTACCTGTGAGATAGGACCCGAGCCAGACGAGGTCAGAGCCAGTGATCCCATCTCTGGGTAAGAAAAGAATCCGGTTGACTGATAGGAAGAGGACAGATGATCTGGAGGCCACCTACAGCAAATACATTCATCGTAAAAACAGTCAAATGGGTGAAATTTGATGATTTGGGCTCGTCTTTAAACGTCTTCATCCTCATCCATTGTTGTAGGCGCATCAGATCTGCATGGTGTACACACACAAATAAACGTGTTTAGCACAAAAGCGTTCTCCACAATCACAGACTCTCACATTTGGAGAGGATTAGATTTCTCAGATAAGGGCGGGTTCTCTGGAGAACAGTAGATGTTGGTCTCTGGTAGTGTTACGAGGTCACGAGGAAAACTAAGAGACATGGAAGCTTCGGATAGAAATAAAAGCACAACGTGCATCTGAGAAATAGACATTTCTTTACTATCGTCCAGTGAAAATAGTCTTGTTCCAACAGGGCTTTAGTTATAACAGCTTAAACAAACCACCACGCTGGTAAAAGTCTAATACGTGGTAAAATGCAAGAACCACATGCAGTGACCAATCACGAGACCTCCACAGTCATGAAACAGGGTTGTGGACTTCCACTGGTTTAAAGCAACCTTTAGAAAGTTTCGTAGCTGTGAAGTGCTGGAGCGAAACAGGTCTAAACCTCACTCTCAGAGTCAGACGGAGACTGTGGTCGGGACGCGGTCGAGATCTAGAAATAACAGCTTCGTTTTCTGCTGAGCAGGCGTAAACGTCCTCGCGTGGCCTTGTTTTCTCCTGCGTTTGAAGAACTTCTTCCTGTCCTGATTTCTTCAGAAGATTTCCTGTCACAGAATCTAAAACAGGTAGCAGTCGGTTCCCTGAAGGGATTGTTTCGTTCGTGCGCAAACACTCCGAGGTTACGATTAAAGGTTTTTGAGTGGAGAAAGAAGGTTTTGGTGTTGGAGCTTCAGGAGATGCTCAGTCTGCAGAGACGAGCCGGCGAGATGAACGCGCTCCACAGGACTCTTCTGCTCAGCTTCTGCTGCTGCGGTCTCGCTGGTAAGATACGCTTGACTTTTTATTCATTTTGTGTTTTTTAATTCAAGTTTTAGATGTTTTTATTTAGCGTTTATAGGTTGTGATCCCAAACGTTTTGCTCCTTTTTATTTTAAAGAAATGTTGAGCAAAATACCTCGTGTGATCTTGTTAAATGTTGTTAAATAAATCTTGTTAAATCCAAGTTTCACATCATCACAATGAGATGATCGCTTTTAGACTGCTACAATAGCTTCTGTTTGTCCAAACTGAGATTTATTTACAGTAGGGCTGAACAGTTGATCACATTTGCGATTTTGCAACTGTGAGTTTTACTTAAACATTTTAACTTTTAATTTTGGTAAAGTCTGTCTGATAATGTTGTTTCTTAAGAAGTGTAGTCCAGAGGCTTACATGTTTATTACAGTAACGTTGAATTTCTAAACTAAGCTAAAGCCACATAGAGAGGTGATAGTCACTTTTGAGCATTGTGTTTCAAAAATTGTATTTCAATAAAAGGAAAAAGTAAATTAAGCATTTTAAGACGTGCAGTTTGATTGTAGACGAAGATAATCTATATATAAATATCTCTCTCTCGCTCTCTCTCTCTCTCTGTATATATAAATATATATATATATATATATATGAATATATATATATATACATATATATATATATATATATTTTTTTTTTTTTTTTTTTTTTTTTTCACAGCCGTACATGTCCATAAATATGCTGACCATGTTTCTGATAATTTTTTTTTTTTTTTTTGTTAAATTGAGTCCGGAATGTTAGAAGCTTGTTATTAATTCCATACTGTCTGGTCCACTTGATGAAGGAAGAAATCGAAGAAAATGAATCCAAATTCTATGGATTCCTGGTTTTCTTTTTGTTGTAAAGCAACTAAATAAACCATTTAATGTACAAACATGCATTTTATGGAAAATTATTTTTACATGGAAATATGGTATTTATCAATATTTAATACTCATATATTTCAATCTATGTGTCTTTTTACTCTTTAAATTCTAAATACCATATTTCCATGTAAAAATATTTTCCATAAAATACATGTTTATACTTTAAATGGTTTATTTAGTTGCTAAACTAAAAGTAGTGCAATCTGGCAACACTGCAACGAATTCGGAAGTTGTGCATTCAGCAGAAATCGGCTTCCTTCAACCAATCAGCTCGCTCGAGGCTAGTTTCTGGAGGAAATCTCGAGAACAAAAGTGCAGAAAATGAAAGTGTCCGCTGCGGTTTCTCAGCTCACAAACCTACAAATACAACAATCAAGCGATCTCGCTCTGAGGAGAATCTGCTGAGATGTGTGTTTTCTACTCACACTGGGAATGTAATGACACTCCTTCAGCTTTACCTGCTAAACTAGCGTAGTACTGCTGAAAACTGCTGTAGTTTAAGAGAGCTGAAAGAAGAGTAAGATTCTGAGAGAGAGTTATCTGAAGAGAAGAAGAATGAGATCTGAGCAGATTTTTGGAAGCAGATCAAAACCTGAGGTTTTGCGGTCGTCTCAGAGAGGGACACGCAGATGCTCTGTTGTGCGGTGTGAGCAAAGCTTTAGCATTAAACAAACGAGGGAGCAAAATCTTTGAGTTAACATATTTTATAAGGAAGACACTTCTTGTGATTGATGCAGTGTTTGATGCTGAAAGCGATGAAGTCGAGTCTATGTCGGTGACCGAGGGCGAGGTCATCACCCTTCGGACTGGAGTGAGGAACATCCAGGAGGACGATCTGATCATGTGGAAATTTGGAGATCACTTCATGGTGAAACTCAACACCTCCTCTCAAATCTTCTCTGAGAGGTTCCGGCAGAGGCTGATCCTGGATCCTCAGACAGGAGCGTTGAGCATCAGTGACTGCAGGCTCTCAGACACCGGGGTTTATACAGCGGAGATGATGGGACAGAGGGTCTCAAAGAGGACCTTCCATCTTTCAGTTGTCGGTGAGTTTTTAACTTCAATCCATTGTTCTTTCTTCTTGATTTACGAAAGGTTTGATCATTTTCTCTGAAGCTCGTCTCCCCGTTCCTTTGATCAGCAGCTTCAGCCGTCGAGAGCCTCCTCCATCCTCCTCCTCCTCAGAGAGGAAGTGTGTTCTGCTGTGTTCAGTGAAGGTGAGCTCTGCTGTGACTCTCTCTTGGTTCAGAGGAGACTCTCTCTTCTCCAGCATCAGAGGCTCTGAGCTCAGCGGCGCTCTCTCTCTGACTCTGGAGCTGGAGGATCAGGAGAAGAACTCGTACAGCTGTGTGGTGAACAACTCCATCAGCAATCAAACTCAACATCTGGACCTCCTCCAGCTCTGCCGGCCCTGTGAAGGTAGCTTATCTAAACTCTTTACGACCCAAAGAAGATGCTAGGTGCTCTTCAAAAGTAAAAAAATTAGACAAAAAATGTGATTAAAACCTGTGAAGCTGCACCTTTAATCGACCACTCTCTCCTCGTTTATTTCTCTCTCAGACTCCTGTCACAGTTCAGCTGAAGGTGTGATCCGATTGGCTCTCTCTGCTCTGGTGGGCGTGGCTCTGGTTGTAGTTCTGGTCTATCACTGCAGATCTGGAGAAGCTGAGCCCAGAAGAAGAGCTCCAGAGAAAGGCGTTTGTTGAAGTTTCTATTCAGGATGTCTTAAAACCTTGCTTTCTTTTAAAATTTGTCTTGAATTTTTCCGCTTGTTTAAAAGGAGCCTTGTTATGCAGAATCAGCTTGTTATAGAGTATTTTCCATGTTATAGAGACGTTTCCTCATCAGATGCAAGCCAGGAGTTGTATTTACAGTCATTCACAAGTGTTTTTGTGCTCTTAGATTAATTTTTGTGGCTCTAAAAGCAGCTTGAGGAAATTTACTGTGTCATTGATTCGCTCCCTTGTCCACTGACCAATCAGATTAACTGCAAATGCTTCTCATTTGCATGTATAACATACTCACTGTAAGTGTTTGAGGAAAAACAACTCTCTCGTGTAACACCGAAGCATCTGTTTAGCGTCACGGAACAGTCACATAAATAAAAATCCTCCAACGGTCCACCAATCTTTCTTTTATTCAAAATTGACCCTGAAAGCTTAAATGGAAACCGCAAAAGAGGTTACAAATAAAAATGTATGCAATTTCAGCTTCCTTTCATTTGTGAACTCCTTGTAAAAAAATGAATAAAATAAATTCTTTCCCCCTGCTGTCCTGATGGTTTGTTTTTTGGTTTGATTAACTGTCTTTACAATGTATTAAAAGGTTTTGTGACCAATGAGATTCTTTTAACTGTTGATGTAAGTGTTGTTCTGCAAAAAAAAAATAAAATGTCAGAGAACGTGTGTGTCTTGTTTTGTCAGTAGCTGGAGGCAAAATACATTTTTTATTTTACCAAAGAAAAGCTAATTGGACAGAAGTGGTAGATTTAGCGTATTACTCAAGACTTGTTTGTTTGTGGCACTATGAGCTAATTCAAAGATATTGTTTATAATAAATACTGCGATTCAAAAGTTGTAAAAGGTGCAGTGTCAGTCTAGAATGGACTTTTATTCCATTCTATATTCATTGAAATTAGTATAATATAGGATCTTTATATAAATACAAACTATTTGATATCCAATTAACACATGAGAGTACGCAGGAAAAACATAATTTTTAAGTAAAATCCGACCATAAAAGAGCATTTGGTATTTTAACTAAATGTAGCAGGTGCAGCTTTTAAGGTAAATGTACATGTTTTATTTCATGTTTCACAGAAATTGTTGTTTACAGATTTCCTTGTTTTCTAAACCATACATGTGCTTCCATCTTTTTCTGCTTGGGAAAAACTCAGGTCTTCGGGAGTTAAAGCAATCGTAAAGGGTTAATCGTGAGTTGTGAGAAGCACAATCATCTGAAACACCAGCTGAGGTTTCAGAAGTGACTTTATTCCGGATCTCAAACATCTCCATCTTCTTGTTTTAATGAAAGAGACACACAGATGGAAGGCTGAACTCGCTACAGCGCCGTTCTCTCCAAATGAACCGGCATTCTGTTATTATCACAGCCCAGGACCAGGTGAGATTTGCTGCTTGTGCCCCTGTACACACACGGGGGCCGGGTGCTGCTGGTGCTGCACACCACCACAGGAAACTCCTCCTGGCTCCTGAACAGGTTCCCCGTCAGGTGAGATCCTCGAGCTCTGCAGACCTGGATCAGATCCTCGTTGTTGGCTTTGATGAAGCTGTTGAGGGGTTTGCAGCCGCCCGGAGGGCTGAGTCGTCTGCCGTTCATCACGTTGGTGCAGTCCACGCTGGTCATTCTACGGTTCACGTGACGTGTGAAGAAGTCGGCGTGGTTCTGGAGAATGAGTCTAGACGGCGTTGCAGCATCGTCTTGAATCAGTCACAGTGACGAGCAGCTTGCACACCTCACCTGAGCTCCAGGAGAAGAGCACACCTGCCCCTCCCACTTGACGTCTGCTGTGACTTTCTCCTGGTTCAGAGGAGACTCTCTCTTCTCCAGCATCAGAGGCTCTGAGCTCGCTCTCTCTCTGACTCTGGAGCTGGAGGATCAGGAGAAGAACTCGTACAGCTGTGTGGTGAACAACTCCATCAGCAATCAAACTCAACATCTGGACCTCCTCCAGCTCTGCCGGCCCTGTGAAGGTAGCTTATCTAAAATCTTTACGACTCAAAGAAGATGCTAGGTGCTCTTCAAAAGTCTTTAAATATAGAATTCAGACACAAAATGTGATTAAAACCTGTGAAGCTGCACCTTTAATCGACCACTCTCTCGTCCTTTATTTCTCTCTCAGAATCCGGTCACAGTTCAGCTGAAGCTGCGATCCGATTGGCTCTCTCTGCTCTGGTGGGCGTGGCTCTGGTTGTAGTTCTGGTCTATCACTGCAGATCTGGAGAAGCTGAGCCCAGAAGAAGGGTTTGTTGAAGTTTCTATTCAGGATGTCTTAAAACTTGCTTTCTTTTAAATTTGTCTTGAATTTTTCCACTTGATTAAAAGGAGCCTTGTTATGCAGAATCAGCTTGTTAAAGTTTTTTCTTCATGTTATAGAGATTGTTGGAGCCAAATTTATGATTGTATCTGTGACCACTGTGAGACGCTAGGCGCTATTTAAGGAGACACCTGTGTGCTCATCAGCAGAGTTTGGAAGCATTTGTATAGAATGTGATTGGGAAAGTGAACTTTGGCTTTTGAATGTATTTATTTTATTTATTTGGAACAGTTTATGGACAACTTAATATCAAAGAATAAAAGAGCACTTAATTTAAGTCTTAACTTCACGCCACGCGTCTGAAACCTGCTCACAACAAGCTCTCAGTAGTGGCTTATTGGATACAGAGATGTTTCCTCATCAGAGACGAGCCTGGAGTTGCATTTACAGTCATTCGTAAATGTTTTTTGCATTTCTGTGGAGCTAAAAGCGGCTCGAGGAAATTAACTGTATTATTGATTCCCTCCAACTTTTCCAGATTAACTTCAAATGCTTCTCATTTGCATGTTGAACCAACCCACTGTCTGAGTGTCTAAGAAAATAAATCTAGCTCACATGTGCAATCACGAAGTTTCTGGTAAGCATTACGGAATAATCACATAAACAAAAACGGTCCAACGATCCAGCTGACTTTATTTCATTCAAAATTTACCCGAAAGATGTTAAAATAAGAATGAATGCCCATTTCAGATTCCATTTCTTTATGAACTGTTTGTTCAAAAAATGAAATTATTTGCCCCTGTTTTGATTGTGTGTTTTTTTTTGTGATTTAATGTATTGTATTTAAAGCTCTGAGAGCAATATGATTATTTTAAGGCTCTTAACTGTGAATGCATTTTAATGTAAGTGTTGTTCTTATTACATTCAGCCTATCTCATAATTATGAGATACTATGTCATATTTATGAGATAAATAGATAAATGCTCAGCTGCTCCGCCCATCATTGTAGCTCATTCATGTTCCTCTTCAGAAGTTTAGAGGCTCTTTTTGCAGCTACAACACTAAACACTCATTTGGATTACAAAGGCAAGCCTTTTTGTTCGATGTATGTCAGTGGAATTGTTTTGGGGAAAAAAAATACATTTGCATACTGTTTTAGAATATCAAAGACATGCTGTCTATTTTTCTTTGGTGAATGTAATGAGCTTCTGTAGTTCTGCAATAAAAAAACTTAAATAAAAATTCTGAAACAATGCTGAGTGGGTTTGATTGCCTGGAGGCAAAACTTTTTTTACTTTGGACAAAAGTGATTAGATTTTAACACCATAGAAATACTCAAGCTCACATTTATCTGTGAGAACCAGATATGGGGAAAGCATTATTAAATACAGAGTCAGCAAGTCTTTAGCAGACAATTTATTAAAAACGTTATTCTAAAATACCCTGGACCATGAATACTCGGATAACAACCTTCAGGGTCTCTTAACAGCAAATGGTTCTTCTTCCCTCGACAATGTACAAAACTTCCACATTTACATAAGAAAAATGTACAATGTCAGACAATAGCAGCTAGGCTGGGGTTGGTCACTACTCAGCTCTAAAACTAAAAAAGAAAAGCATTTTCATTCAGGTTGGTTTTTTGGTCATTTAATTAAATACGAAACTAACCCCCTGAATAACAGAATCAACACTGGCTCTGAGAAAGTGAAAGTCAAATTTATTTATTCCCACAATGGTCATGCACATCCGCAAAACCAAAAAAATAAGAAAATAACCATTTCAAGTAAAAAACACAAACAGATAATAAAACATTTTTTTTTCAACTAAATGCTTTTAGTTATATTAAGAGGCTTTAAAAAAAAAGCAGACTTTGATGTTTTCTGTGATTTTCTGCAGTTATGCAACTGTGAATTGTAAAATTAAATAAAGAGCTGTTAACAGCGTCACGGTGGCGCAGTGGGTAGCACGGTCATCTCACAGCAAGAAGGTTGCTGGTTCGAGCCTCGGCTGGGTCAGTTGGTATCTCTGTGTGGAGTTCTCATGTTCTCCTCGTGATCGCGTGGGTTTTCTCCGGGTGCTCCGGTTTCCTCCATGAGAACAAAGTCATGCGGAATAAGAGAATTGAGTAAGACAACAATTGTCCGTATGAGTGTGTGTGAATGTTTCCCAGCGATGGGTTGCGGCTGGAAGGGCATCCGCTGCGTAAAATAAATGCCAGAAGAGTTGGCGGTTCATTCCGCTGTGGAGACCCCGAAAGGGAAGAAAGCCGACATGAAGATGAATGGATGGAAAAAGCTGTTAAAATGGTTATCCTGTTTTTTCATAGGTTTTCAAATATTTGTGAAATGCGAGAACATTTTAAAATTGTATTCCATGTTATTATACTTAAAATGAGTGTGCTAATCTAAAAGCCTCTAAATGCACATCTAAATAAGTGAAACATAATAACAACCCAGGATCGGATCTCTGGCACAGCCCTGCTGAGGTGATAGAGCGACGCTCCATGACTAAAATACTGCAAAGGTTCTACAAAAGCACAACAGAAACAAGAGAAAAACTTGCAAAAAGAGAGTTAAAGATTCTGTGAGAACTCTCTCCATCAGCTTCTCCAACCAGCGATTTGATTCAGAGCATCTTTCCTGGATTTCTGCAATGAAACACAAACTTGGTTAAAAGTCAGGAAATACATTACTATTTGTAGCCAAGTGTTCTTAAAAAATACAGTCTGTTACTATTAAAAACATAATCATTTACTTGAGTAAAAGTACACACTTTAAAAAGTACTAGTTACCCTAAAATTGTACTCAAGTAACTGTAATTTGTAACTACCCCCCTCTGATGTCCACCAAACCAAATGTCTCTTTAAAAGCGGATTTTAGAAGACGTCGGTTTACTGATTTATATTAATAAATAATAACATTTTTCAGAGTAGTCCGAAGGGCCGGCCCTTCCATTAGGCAATATAGGGGGCGCTAGGGGGCGCATGATTTAAAAATATTTTTATAAATAATATTTCTTTTAATGTAGTTATGACACCAAATGACAATCATTAGTATGTGAATCATTAAAGCCCTATTTAAATAGAGTTTAAGTGAGATCTACTGTTTTATTTAACCAATAAATATATTGTAATAAATATACATTACAAGTGTGGCCTTTATAGTTTGGTGGTTGTTCATTTTGTCATAATGGGCAGCCAAAACCACATTTTGCAATATAGTTTATGTGACGAATTTGCCTGTTTTTATTGCATTGTGTGTTGTAGTTGTTGTTTTTTTGGATTGTAAAATATTGCTGGTTGCTAATTTAAATAATACTTTAAAAGTGTAAAATTTGTTATTTTCCATCCATCCATTTTCTTTTCGACTTTCTTCCCTTTCGGGGTCGCCACAGCGGAATGAACCACCAACTCTTCTGGAATATGTTTTATGCGGCGGATGCCCTTCCAGCCGCAACCCATCGCTGGGAAACATTCACACACACTCATTCACACTTTAACACTATGGACAATCGTTCTTACTCAATTCTCTTATTCCGCATGTCTTTGTTATTGTGGGAAAAACTGGAGCACCCGGAGAAAACCCACGCGATCACGAGGAGAAGCATGAGAACTCCACACAGAGATACCAACTGACCCAGCTGAGCCTAGAACTAGCGACCTTCTTGCTGTGAGACCACCGTGCTACCCACTGCGCCACCATGACGCCCTTTATTATTATTATCATTATTATTAATATTATTATATGTTTTGATTGGTTGGTTGGGGCACCAGCCAAAATCTTGCCTTCGGCAGCAATTGGTGAGGCCAGCCCTGGTTGTCCACTTGTTTTGTGAGTGTAATATTCCTGTTTAATGCCTTGCTTCCACTACGAGACTTGCTTTGACTTGATCATTAGTGATAGAAGCACAACACAATCATCATAAAGCACTCAGGCTCTGCTTTTTATGCTTTTTAAACCTCTATTAAATGTACAAGTTATGAACTTAAAGCAGTCACATATGAATGTGTTCACAGCGTTCATGCACATGATTGACCAATGTTACTGTCCTGCCGGTATTGGCTCGCCACGGCAGCGCAACATAAAACGAATTAATTATTGTGGTGGATCATTAGCTCGAGCAATGATGAGGGACAACTTCTCCTTGATGATCCAGAGGTTTATTTGGCAACAAAATTGCAGTGACTGCACAGACCCGGGTGGTACACAATAAGTACAGCTTTCTGTTTCCAGTAAAACTTCTTCCCCGGCCGCACTCGCACTCACTAATCCGCCATCCAACACCTTCTCTCCCTTTCTTTTTTTCCTCCCGCACTACAATACCCAGAATGCCTTACGCTGCCTTCCCTCACACACACACACAGCTGCGCTACGGACCTCTCTCCTGCAACACCACCTCCTGAAGATTGAACAATAATTTCAGTCTTCTCTTGTTTCAGAATTGAACATGGTTTCTGGTTCCTTTTCAAACACTCCTTTAAATAATAGTTTTTTACTTTAAAATATCTAAGAGAAATTATAACCTCCATCATTCTTTATTCGCTTATCAGGGCGCCGCATTGCGGACGCAGCATTTTAAGTAAGGAAGTCCAGACCTCCCTCACCAAGGACGCTTCCTCCAGCTCTACCAGGGGGGATACCGAAGCGTTGCCAGGCCAATCTGGAGACATGATCTCTCCATCAAGTCCTGGATCTTCTCCGGGGCTTCCTCCCGGCAGAACATACCAGAAACACCTTCTTATGAAAGCGATCAGGGGGCATCCAAAACAGATGCCTGAGCCCCCTCAGCTGGCTCCTCTCGACGTGAAGGAGCAGCGGTGGTTTACTTCAAGCTCCTCCCGAGTGATGAAGCTCTTCACTCTATCTCTAAGGGAGCGGCCCATCACCCTGCGGAGGAAGCTCATTTCTGCCGCTTGTATCTGAGATCTTATTCTTTCAGTCATAGCCCAGAGCTCATGGTCATAGGTGAGAGTAGAAACATAGATTGAGCGGTAAATCAAGAGCCTCTTTTTTTTCTCCACCACAGATCATGTTTTCTAGTTTAAAATATCTAAGAAAAATAATAAACCTTTTGGAATTTTAACTTGTCTCGTGACGTGATGTCTCTCGTTTTCTCTTGGAGATGATCAGGTGCCCTATCAGCAGCACTCCAGCTATGGTAGAAACCTGCAGAGCGTGCAGCAAGAGATGAACCCAGCCTGGAGGAAGAAGAAGAAGAAGAAGAGAGGGAGCCAATCAGAGAGAGTCTAGAGCGAACACGATCAGAGCTCTGTTCTGAGTTCAGTACCGATATCATCACACGGCTCACAGAGCTGACTGACGTTCAGATCCACGCTCCGCTTCAAAGAGCGGCTCTGCAGCACACAGCTGAAGATGCTCTCCTCCTCATCGTCCACGACCAGAGGCAGACTGAGACTCTGGAGCTCCGACGCAGTGATGTTGGAGAAGAGAGAGTCTCCTCTGAACCAGGAGAGGGTCCCAGAGCTCACATTGAGCACGGAGCAGAGCAGAGAGCAGTCTGAGGAGCACTGGGAGGAGGTTCTTCTGATGAGAGGAGCAGGCAGAGCTGGAGAACACAGAGGAACATACAACAAACACTGAATACTCCAGGCGGCCTGCTTTTAAATGCACCAAGACTGTTTTTAAGAGAGCCATTAAAATAACAGATGTTTTAGTTAAAATATATATTCAAAAGAAGACTCTTCAAACACTTTGCACACAAAAATCTGTTTTTTTCTGAAGTGAACAACCCCCCAAAAGATTATCCATCAGTTTTCAGAAAAATCTAAAGTTTTAGGACTTTAAAAAAACAAGCTGTTTTCAGATCGCTTTGTACCTGTAGATAAATATTAAACTTACTAAGATTTTCCTCCAAAGATTGCATTTAATAAATAAGGTGATCGGTTATTTGTGTTGAAGTAAACTGAACTGATTGAATTTACAGAGTAGTTTATTTAAAAAAAGCTTAGGAAATGGATTGGAAATACAGGAAACCCTAAAATTTTAAGCCGAGATTTCACACACATAAAAATGTTGAGTAAAAATGTCATAAAATGCCTGTGCTCTTGAAGACTTTACATATAAATAGTTAAGTTTAGCACAATAAATCAAAAAATAAATAATGATATATTATACTCACTCCCGTTTGCACACAAGTCCACATGTATGTGAAACATGGTTAAATATATTGAAAATGTTATTTTTTATATTAACAGTATTTCTACTAATATATGAGGAGAATTGTAAAAAGAGGCCAAAATAAACGTTTTAAATATATTCATTCATTCATTCATCTTCATGTCGGCTTTCTTCCCTTTCGGGGTCTCCACAGCGGAATGAACCGCCAACTCTTCTGGAATATGTTTTACGCAGCGGATGCCCTTCCAGCCGCAACCCATCGCTGGGAAACATCCACACACACATTCACACTTTAACACTATGGACAATCGTTCTTATTCAATTCATTTATTCTGCATGTCTTTGTTCTTGTGGGGGAAACCGGAGCACCCGGAGTAAACCCACGCGATCACGAGGAGAACATGAGAACTCCACACAGAGATACCAACTGATCCAGCCGAGCCTAGAACCAGCGACCTTCTTGCTCTGGACTCGTGGAGGAAACCGGAGCACCCGGAGTAAACCCACGCGATCACGAGGAGAACATGAGAACTCCACACAGAGATACCAACTGACCCAGCCGAGGCTCGAACCAGCGACCTTCTTGCTGTGAGATGACCGTGCTACCCACTGTGCCACCGTGACGCCCTTAAATATATTTAATACTCATATTTTAATCACTCATATAGGAACAAACAAGAATATTTTCAAACATGCTTTTCTGAAAAATCGAAGGAAAGAGAGCTAAAAAGGTCTACTCACCGCTGACTGAAACGGAAAATGATTTCGACAAGAATATAGATCCTCTTATCTGTGCTTCATAAACTCCAGCGTGTTCAGATCTGATGTCAGAGATGGTCAGAGATCCGGTTCCAGGATCCAGTTTCAGTCGGTTTCTGAATCTCTCGTTAAATTCCGAAGAGGTTTCTCCATGTCTACTTATTTCAGCGATGCGGGACGCCTTAGTGCCAAAAAACCACACCAGGTCATCGGTTCCTTGCAGTTTGAAATCAGTGTTTAAAGTGACCGCGTCCCACTCCAGCACCGACAGATTGGTGCCGAACACACCTGAGAAATTGATAAGGAAACAAAAACCAGGAACAACAACAAAAGACAGCAATCAAATAGCAATAGCAATCAAACAAAGAGAATACTTCCCTGATTTTCAAGGAGGGGAATAAATACTGAATCAACATTACTTTTAAGCGTTGATTAAAGATATTCGCAAAATTTAAAACGTTATTAGATAATGCACGGATCTAAGCTCAGCTCTGAAAAATTGATATTGAGCCCCGACGAGAAAAACTCTGATACTAAAAGTAAAAACCTTTCAAGGCCTTTCTCAGAATGGTTTGAGCTCTAATTGTCTTATTTAAGCATTACATGTACATTTTTGGCAGACGCTTTTGTCCAAAGCGACTTACAGAAGAGAGAGGCAATATGAGATCTGTTACACCGTCAAAGTCTATCTCAGCTTCTCATAATAGAAATTATGATTACATTACAATGTTTCCTAAACTTACCCCTCAGAACCCAGGAGCTCAAACAGAAGATGAGGAGCATGATGTTCCGTGTCTGAACTAAAGGAAATGGTTTGAGCTGCTCGAGAGGGTTTGAGAGTAAATAACAGATCCTGAACCCGCCATTTGGTCAAAACCACACGTCTGCTTCAGCACTCGATTTAAAGTTCATCGTGAACAATTGTTCTTGTGTAAGAGTGCTTCACAGGAGAGAGCCGAGTTTGTGAACAGATTTTTAAAACGCTGAAAAAGAAAATACATAAATGATCTTTACTGTACTGTATGTTAATTTTGTTAATTTTTGGGAGATGCCGTGCAGCCTCTGAGTCAAAGTGAAACTGGTGGTGTGATTTTTCTTCAGAAATGAACGCTCGTCTCATGGACAATCAGATTGTGCTGCTATTAGGTACTGTGTGTTTAGTCGGTTAAAAGCTGTTTCCTGTTTTCTTCTTCACTCTCAAAGAAACCTTTAAGGTAACTGTAGAAACTTGTTAAATAATGTCTGCTTGGTCAACATCTGTAATGATGGAAAATAAGAGCTGTAAGTGTCAGTCATTCTGTTGTGATGATTAAATAGATGATTAAATAGATTATTTAGCAGTGCACACATCCCTAGTCTCAGCCTCACATTCATTGAAAGTTTAAGAACTGATGGGTTTGTTATTTTTATTATTTTTATGACAGGCACTTCAAGAACTCAGAAGTCTTGATTAAATTGGTTAAATTTAGCTTGATTTCAAGGAGAACTTTTATTTTCATTCGGCTGGGAAACGTAATGGTTACTTTCCAATAGCGAATAATTCCAATACTCCCCGAATAGGGAACGGAGACTTATGTTGGTGACGACTATGAGAAGCTCCACTAGGGGCGCAATACTCATTCCACACTGTTTCAAAATGCCAATCAGCGAACGCGCTGATGGTCACGTGATCACGCCATCCCGCATAAACCTGACGCGAGCGTGTCACTGTTCCTGTAGTGACGCAGGAGATGTACTCACCCCCTAGGCAACCAGACTTACTCATGACCTTACGGTTGTGACTGGGGGACATAAGTCTCCGTTCCTCATTCGGGGAACGGGGGTTACGAAAGTTGGTCACTACGACTTATGTCGGTGACAACTTTGGGAACACCCTGCAAAACACCACAACCTAGGTCCTTCTGCATCGGCCGACGGCCAGGCAAGCCGGGCACATTCGTAGTCCGGCACCGAACGGGCCCTCCTCCGCACTGGCCTTAAGTACAGACTGAAAACTCTTCTCTTCAGAGAACACCTACTATAAAAAATAAATAAAATAAAATAGAAAAAAAACTACTACCTTCTTTTTCCCTCCTCTGTCTTTGTCTTCTTCCCGTACTGCTTTGGTTTTTTGATCTGTTGATACAATTTCTATTGTGAGAAGTTGAGATAGACTTTGACGGTGTAACAAATTGCATATTGTCTCTCCTCTAATGTAAGTCGCTTTGGACAAAAGCGTCTGCCAAATGCATAAATGTAAATGTAATGTAAATGTAATTTTAATGCACAGTCATCAAAATTTTTTAATTCAGCGCTGAGACCATACTCGTCAACTCAAAGGCTGGACGAACAACTTCCGGCAGTTTCATACATGTTTCATACATGTCCTTTAATCTTGTATATGCAGTTGATTGTTAGAGGTCTATGATGTTTAAGTTATTTATGGTCTACAGTTAAACGTTCACTGACTGCCCAAAATTGAGCTGGGATTTAGCCTAGACCAAAAATCACTGTTTATGAAATGCTGTTTAATTACCATCTAAATGAGGGTTAGGCTAATCGTGGTCTACAGTTAAACGTCTTCTGAACTTTTACTGGCAGCCCAAATTTAGCCGGGATTTAGCCTAGACGTCAAGGCTATGAATAGACATTTATTACACGTCTTTTAAACCAAAAAATGCTAGCTGTGATATGGCACGGATTTGCCTCCATAGTGTCCTTAGTTCTAGTGAAAGTGTCATAATTAATGCAGAGTTTTGTTAGTTTTTCTCAGGTATGAATACCTAACTTGTAACACAGCCAGTTGGCCTGAACACTGTAATATGATCTCTTCCTCGTGTACAGGTGAACCGCAGATTTCGGATCCCTCACGTAGTGAAAGAAGCGAGATGAAGTTGAACGTCTTCTGCGGACTCGTTTTGTGCTGCTACCTCGTCGAACGCGGTACTCTGTTGTTCTTATTTTGTTATTGACTTTGTTTCTTTTTTTAAAACTGCTGCTTCTTGCGCTCCAGCCGATAAAAGCGATCTTACAGAGGCGCTAAAGGAGGCTCGTGAACGCACGTTTGCCAGAAACCAAAACCGAAATGATGTTGAGTTGTATGTTAGGTTACGCTGAAATCTCGCAATTCGACTCCCAGGACTCGTGCAGTGGTGTCAGAATTTGATCTCGCTGCGGGCCGTGGTTCACGAAGGGCCCTAACCAGCCCTCAGGGCCAGGTGGGAAGGAATTTTATTCCATAAGGAAGGAGTTTAATGGAACAGAGAACGCTGTGATTATTGAGTCTGTGCGGTTACTGTGACTTCGTCTCCAAATAAAACCTCTGGATCATCGAGGAGAAGTTGTCCCTCATCATTGCTCGAGCTAATGATTATTGCAATAATTCAATCAGTTCATGTTGCGCTGCCGTGGCGAGCCATTAAAAATAAATTAATGGTTCATGGTGTGCGCATGCGCACAATGACGCGGCAGTAAAAAACTGATGGGTTACTGATGGAACACCTGCAGAACAGTAACACAAGAGGACGCAGGTGCATTTTTTGGCTACATAAACGTGAATACTTCTCTTCTGCTACATCCTTCCTTCATCACGATCTGTAGAAATACTAATAATTTTTTATATTTATATTTATTAGTTTGGGTTTTTTTATGTGTCTATTTATCACCAATGTAACGTCTTCCAGATTTCTTGTTCTAGCAGTGATGACAATATATTTGTGTTATTTTGTTGGCCATTTTATGTAATTTAAACTTTTTATGATCTATTTGTACCTGTTTACAAACGAATGCATCCACAGTATCCGCACGACTCAAAAAATAAACAGAAGTAAATTAATAAAGTGTTTACTGCATTGTCAAGATCTAAAATAATGCAACTCATCAAAACTTAAATAACAAACTTTAATAAAGACATTTCACACCAATATATTATAAGATTTAAATACTGTGCTTTTAATATAAAATATTGTAACAATCCGGGGTAGATGATGACCAAGTTTGTTCAATAAATCTGTCACGATTTGAAGGTGTAGTTTGCAGATTTGTTATTCTTTCACATATAGTGATGAGTCCTTCGTGAACGATTCGTTAAAAAGCAACAAATCTTTTCGCGAGGAACTACTTTTCATAGGGAACGATTGCATTTCTAATCGTTTTGTTCATCCCGAGATTGTTTTCCAACTAAACCAGAGCGGGATCTAGAAACGAGCTGCTCTTTTGAATCGCTCTCCAACTCGTTCTTCTCGTTCTCAAAGCTTTTCACGGAACTCTGAGTCAGATTCGGCATCAAAAAGATCTTTATTGCCAAGTGAGCATGAGCACACGCACAAGGAATGTGTTCAGGGGAGCTCTCCAGTGTCGATGCAAAAAGCATTGCACAGTAACACAGGTTATTATAAGCTTATATAATGTGCTATAATTCGTTTGAGTCACTCTGTAATTCGTTCTTATCGGTCGCAATGCTTTTCAATGAATCCAGAGTGGAATTTAGAAGTGAGCAGTTACCATCTCCTCTGAAGTCTCCTTTCTCTTCTTTTAATTGCTTGTAATAAAAGGAACAGTTGTTTCACGATTTACCGGTCGATCTACGTCCCTACTCTCACCTATGGTCCATGAGCTTTGGGTCATGACCGAAAGGACAAGATCCCGGATACAAGCGACCGAAATGAGCTTCCTCCGCCGGGTGGCTGGGCGCTCCCTTAGAGATAGGGTGAGAAGCTCCGTCACCCGGGGGGAGCTCGGAGTAGAGCCTCTGCTCCTCCACATCGAGAGGAGTCAGCTGAGGTGGCTTGGGCATCTGTTCCGGATGCCTCCTGGACGCCTCCCAGGGGAGGTGTTCCGGACACGTCCCACTGGGAGGAGGCCCCAGAGAAGGAGGCTGGAGTGACTATGTCTCCCAGCTGGCCTGGGAACGCCTCGGGATCCCTCTCGGGGAGATGGAGGAAGTGTCTGTGGAGAGGGAAGTCTGGGCATCCCTGCTTAGACTGCTGCCCCCGCGACCCGGCCCCCGGATAAACGGGAGAAGACGAGACGAGTTGTTTCACGTTAATAAGTTCCAACTACAGCACAATTCTCTCGCTTTGAGTCCCCATCGTTACCACCGCCAAAAACGAAACAGCTAGTGTTTAGGAAGAGTTATTACAGAGCAAACAAGAACAAGTGCAAAACTACACTTGCCCTCCAAAAACTTGAAGGATAAGTGGACGCTTAGAATTTGATCATGTTTGATAACAGAGCGATGCTGCTTCAGCAGCGGGAGGTGTTTCACTTTAAAAGGGAGAAATTGGAGTAATTGAACTTAAATACTAAGTCTGTTGGCACTATTCCTGCGCAGACAATGCATGTGACGTTAATTCTTATTGTTTAAAAGTGAAGCTACTCACGCGCAGTCATCACAGCAGGAAGATGTTCTCTTTAAAGTTACTCAAAAGTTAGCTTAAAAATTAACATATCCAGTTTATCCAAAAATGTTCTGTTTTTAGCCCAGAAACTTGTATGAGATTCACGCAATGATTACAGCACACGCTTATGCTACGTTCTGCTAATATAACACCGAACATCTGAGACGAATATCTGAAGGTTCAGAGTTCATATAAACACATCGTCTCTCATTACAATTTTTAAACTCTTGAAAGAACTCATGATTATATTGAGAGCACCTGAAAGCAAAGCTAACACCAAAAAACACATATTATTACGTTTACATGTGCCTAACGTAGAGAAAGAATTTTAAAAGCAGATATTTTGCCAATAATGCGTACGATACATTTGTTAGCATTAATATTGGCTCTTCTTTGAACAGCAATTAACTGTAGCTGAACAGGAAGCTCTGTATGTTTTGGCCATACTGGATTTTTTTAATGGTTTTGTATTTTAATGGTACTCATTATGGTGATACTGGAGAAACACTTTTTTTCTAGTTTGACATCCACTCCCACAGCAATGACCGCCGCTGGCTTTAAGTACCACCACGAGGTTTTCGACTCCCCCTGGTGGTATGCGTACATCAATACATCATGGTGCAAAGCTCTAAAAAGCTAATTCAGGCGTATATGGCCCCTTAAACACTTAATATCACTGTAGCAAAATTGCTAGTTCCTGTTCACTAAAATCCTTGTCCCACAGAGGAAAAAGTGAATAGTGAGCAACACTTGGTGTGTAAAATTTTTTGGGGGAATGTGTTTTATTGCTTTAAGGTTATAGTGTAACACTTACTGCTATACTACAATAGTTTGTTCTTGAAATTGATTAAATATTTTTGTGGAAAGGTTGTCATCAAAGATATTGTATTTTATCGTAGTCTCTAAACAAGTAGGGCCACTTCACCCACCTCTACTACTGACACCAATTATTGGTCACATATCACTGTTCTTCTCTGTAAATTGATAGAACACCTTGCTGTGTTTCTCTCTCTTTCTCTCTCTCTAACTCCCCTCTTTTTCTCTCTCTCTCTCTCTCTCTCTGCTTTCTCTTCTCTGGCTCCTCTCTTCTCTCTCTCTCTCTCTCCCTCTCTCTCTTCTCTCTCTCTCTCTCTTTTCCTCTCCCTCTCTCTCTCTTAGACTGTCTCTTCTCTCTCCCCCTTTCCCTCTCTCTCTTTCCCTCCCTCTCTCTCTTTCCCTCCCCAATTCTCTCTCTCTCCTCTTTGCCTCTCCCCACCCTTATCCATTCTCCCTCTCTTACTCTCCTTAGACTGTATCTCTTCTCTACTCCCTCCCCTCTTTCTCTCCTCTCTTTCTCTCTCTCTTTTTTCTCTCTCTTCTCTCTCTCCTCTCTCTCTCTCTCTCTCGTTCTCTCTCTATCTCTCTCTCTCTCTCTTCTCTTCTCTCTCTGGCTCCTCTCTTTCTCTATCTCTCTTTCTCTCGCTCCTCTCTCTCTCTCTCTCTCTCTCTGAAGTGTTTTAAGAGCATCGTTATCTCTGCAGGTCGGGGAGAAAAAGTCACCGCATTGAGTGGAGATTCGGTCACTTTAAACAAACATCTCAAAGGCGTTAAAAAAGATGCCATCCGATGGTATTTTGATAACAATGTCATTGTTGACGTCCAAACAACTCAGAAGATCTGTCCTGAAAATTATTCGTGTGAAGAGAGATTCGGAGGCAGACTGCAGCTGAATGATTCTTCTGGATCCCTGACCCTCAGAGACTACCAGAGAAACCGACTCTGGAGAGTACATACTAGTGACCTCAAACGGAGTCAAAGAAGACAAGTTCTACCTTACCGTTAAAAGTGAGTATAATACAACTATTAGATTGGACTTTGTTTTGGAAATGTTATGAACTGTCTGGTTTATAACCGTTTTTTTCCGGTTTCCTTTGGGGCTTGTTGTTTTGATGTACTTGTTTCTGCAGTGGTTCAGGAGCAGATGCGCTGAGCGAGACTTCAGCACTTCAGCTCAATGACTGGAGATCACGCTTTATAAACACCGCAGACCCTCATTTCATTTATTTCATTCAAACACCACCAACTGACAGCAAGGCTACCAGCTAACAACTTATATTACAGGAACATTTTGTGAGGGTTACATCTAATGTGGCATAATCGTTAGTTTGTCTATTTTTTAACCTTTCGTGAACATTCTCTCAAGCTTGTTAAAACATTTTTAGAACATTCATCAATCACCAAAAATTGAGAGACAGGCTGATTGTGAGTGAATGAATGCATTAGCCTTGAGTAGCACTGTGATTGTAAGCGTGATCTGTATTTCTGTTTAAATAGTAGCAGAAATTTCTTGGTGGGGCATATTCTGGTATTGGCAGGGCGCCACCTAGTGAATGGTAGGGGAAGTACTGCTATCTTTTTAGTAGTCCCTTATTTTTTCCATCGCTTGATGAAAAGTATTTAAAAATTCAATGTGTGTTCAGAGGATGAATGAAGCCTGTACTGGTCCAAATATATTGTTTATATTTGGGGTGGAGTGTGCTGCACAGTTGAGTTGGTTTATTGATCCTCAGCTGGAAGCGTGGAAAATACTGAGACTATCTTTATTGTGATTGTTGTTTTATTAAATCTATTTGAGCCTGGTGTGTGTTGTGTCGTCGCAATGCCTCGCAGTCAAAAACTACTTAACTCAAACTGTAGCTCTCTAGCAGAATAATTTTCTCTTGGTTTGTGTTTCAGTTGTTTCAGCTGACTTGAACAAGGTGGTCTCAAAGGGAGAATCTGTGACTTTGGAGACTCATTTCACAAGAGCTCCTGAGGCTGAGATTCTGTGGTTTTTTTATGGCATTCTCATTGCTAACAGCACTGGAGATGTCACTCAGATCTGGTCGGATGATCTGTGTAAAGAGACTAAAGGGCTGTTCAGAGAGAAACTGAAGATGGATCCTCAAACCGGATCTCTGACCATCACTAACATCTCATCAGAGAATGCTGGAGTTTATACGCTCTTAAAGAAGATTCACCATGGCTCCAGCATCAAAAGGAATTACAGAGTTTCTGTCAAAGGTGAGTTTGTGTCCCCTTCTCTTCAGTGAGTCCAAACAGGGCTCAATGATCAGATGTCCACAGAGCTCGGCCCCTGACGAAGACATGACTTGACACATAGCATTGAGAGTGTTGAACAATAGCTCTACGCAGCATGATTTAATAAATATGTAATTGAAATGATTGAGGGGTCAAGCGGCGAAGCAATCTAGTTCTTATTATTCTTCTCCCACCTCTGAAACATAAAACAGCGCCATCATCCCCTTGTGGGAAAGTTGTCAAATTTGTCTGACAAAGCCAAGTTGCTCTTTGTTTTTGTAAAGAAGATCGTTTTCTTCTTTTAACACGTCTTTAAATTAACAAGCAAATATTTGTTCTGGTTACAGAAATCACCTTTGATTTAATTTTACAACTTAAAATACATTATTTCATGGAAAAGGTTCTGCATTCCACTAAATATCATGTTGAAAGGCTATTCATACGGCTTTTTTCAGTGTGAAAGTTATTTTCAAACACAATGAACAAACACAATTGCTAAAACATTGCAGATAGAAATCCTCTGTTTAGGCCAGAGGTGTGCGAGGATGGCCGAAGTCCTGCAAAGGTTTACTTTAACCTTCATGTAACGTCTCATTCCTCTAAATCAAAAATGCGCAAACTAGGGCCTGCGGGTTCGGGTTAGCTAATGTAATCATTTGTGTTTGTTTTACTGTTGAATTACAAAAAACTGATATTAAATGTTTGAATGAAATTCTATTATTCTCTTCGTTTATAAAAGCGGATCTGTTAGTTTCACTTCAGGGTCAGTCTGATTGGGTTGGGGGCGTGACTACATCCATCGAGTCGTTTTGAGCTCCCAGAAAAATAAAACAGAATTACACAAACATGAACCGATTGGAATATGACCCGAGGAATGTTTTCATGAGGTAATGATATGAGAATTCCTTGAGAGGAGGAATGAAGCCTCTACTGGTCTGAACTGCTCTGAGGCTGACGATTATTAATGATATTGTGTTAATTTGGAGGGGAATATCAAAAGCAGAACTTTTGATTTGAGTTATTGATCCTCAGCTAGAACCTTAGTCAAAAACTATTAACTCTCTACATAATAATCTTCCCTTGGTTTGTGTTTCAGCTGACCAGAAAAAGGTGGTCTCAAAGGGAGAATCTGTGACTTTGGAGACTTCCAAAAGTTTCGCAAGAGCCCCAGTGGAAGAGATTCTGTGGTATTTTTATGGCATTCTCATTGCTAACAGCACTGGAGATGTCACTCAGATCTGCTCGGATGATCTGTGTAAAGAGTCTGAAGGGCTGTTCATAGAGAAACTGAAGATGGATCCTCAAACCGGATCTCTGACCATCATTAACATCTCATCAGAGAATGCTGGAGTTTATACGCTCTTAAAGAAGATTCACCATGGCTCCAGCATCAAAAGAAACTACAGAGTTTCTGTCAAAGGTTAGTTTTATTAGTTTGTGTCCCCTTCTCTTCAGTGGTTCTAAACAGGGGTTTAATATTCAGATGTCCACAGAGCCCATCGCCTGATGAAGGCATGAAATGTGCAAAGGCTTTTGTTTTTTGTTTGAGATTCACATTGTGACGTCCCGGGTAATCGGCTGTATGGGTGACGACTCCTCCTAGGCCTCACAAGGTGGTTCTGTTGCCTCGTCAGCCATTGGTCCTGCATGAGTGTGTGTGTCGCAAACTCAATACTACAGGAAGAAAATGATGACGCGGGGGTCCAAACGAGTGGTTAATTCTATAAAATAACAGAAGCACATGGGGAGTCACGGATCTGACACAACTCTTTCAAGCTTTCAAGGGGTCAACCAGATTACATTTAGCACATCACTCAATTATTGGTCTCAAAAACTTCAATACAGTATTGTAAGCATACTCACCATTCCATTGCAAACAGTGCTATTCATTTACAACATTGATTGAATCGATCAGATAGTGAAGAAATGACCAAATAAATGACAATATATTTCAAACATGCAAAATACACACAATAAGCCCAAAAAATAAACAATTCAAGAAAGAACTAAACATAAACTTTTCCTGCTGCTGCTGTCTATCCCTGGCTGGGGATTCGTCTCTGTCTCTCTGCACCCGACGCCTGGCGTGGAGAACTGAGCAAGGAAATCCAGCTTCATTGGCACGGCAGTGCTCTCACTAGCTTACTTTGCTTTCATTTTCTTATTGTTTATTACTGTAATGCCCTCTTCTTTTGTTGCAGCTTATGTATCATGACACACAGCATTGGGACTATTGAACAATTTCACTAGCAAGTATGATTTAATAAATATGTCATTCAAAATATTTAGGGGCGAAGCAGCGAATCATTCTAGTTCTTATTATTATTCTTCCACCTCTGAAAGGTATGGCACCCACTTGATCCCCTCTTGGAAAAGTTGTCATATTTGTTTGACAAACCCAAATTGCTCCTTGTTTTGTAAAGAAGGTTGTTTTGTTCTTTACACACAGCTTTAAAACGTAAAGTATTAGTAATTCTATTTTCTGGTACATAAATCATATTTAATTTCTTTTTAACCACTAGAAATACTTTAATTTGATAAAAATGAATATCTGGTTTAACACTTTGAAAGGCTACATGTATGCTTTTTTCAGTGTGAATTTTTTTCACCAAATTTAATAACAAACACAATTGCTAAATGCAGAAAAGAATCCTCTGTTTAGACGAGTGGTGCGCGAGGACTGCCCCAGTCGTGCAAAGGTTTACTTCAACCATCATGCAACATCTGATTCCTCTAAATAAACTCCTCTTGAGCTTGTTAGAAGATACAGGTGTGTCTCCAGAAACAGGGTTGGAACAAAAACCAGCAGAGTGGCAGTACTCAAGGGACGACCTATAGATTTAGAATTAGCTGGATATTTGTTCAGTGCATTGTTTGTAATTGTGTAGTTGTTACCTTTAATTTCTTGTTTAACGTCACTTTTACTCACTGTAAATGTAAATTCAGGTGACACTTGTACAATACTGAATGCAATTGATGAATAAGCATTTGTGGTTGGTTACAGTTGTTATTTTTGAAACAATAAATGCTTTGAAGGGCTTCTGGAGCCTATTCTGTGCAGAGTTCTTTAGTTCTTAGATTCTAGAAAACAGAAACAGATTTCACATGATGATTACAAGGATATGTTTGGTAAACTGTGATGTAACAATGCTGCTCTCACCGCAACTTCTGTTCTAGATGAAAGCTGGCCAACCAATGCTGTAATAGTGTGTGCAATTCTGGGGACGATTGCTGCCATATTTATTTACCTTTTTGCACGTGGAAATGAGCAGATTTGTGAGTATCACCCTTAGAGATGATTCATGATGCTCTTCGGTCGAACTAATCAAACTCATTTTGATAGCTGTTTCAGTGAAGAACTTCTTCTGTCACTATTTTCAGGTGAGAAACAATGTAAAACTACAATTCACAGAATAACTATCAGTGAGCTATGTGTTGATTTAGCGTCATGCAGAATTAAGAATCTATTCTATTTTTTCTCCTCACAGAAGAAGAATCGACTGCACCAGGATGATGCAGCTTCCAGTGAGAGTTTAGAACTTCCCTTCAACACCCGGAGCAGTAAATCCTGGGGGGGGGACGGAGGGGACATGCTCAGAGGGGACATTGCATTGTTGTAGCATGGAAGATGTTGGTATAAATACAGAATGCATTTAGTCTTTTGTTTTTATTGAGGGATATTTCATGGTTTCTTTTGCCATTTCTGAAGATCTGCATAAAAGATGAAAACAGCCAATTGTGTGGGCTATGGGGGGGGTTGAAGGGGGGAGGGTTCTTGAGGATGAGTCTGGAGTCTCTAGACGGCATTGCAGCAGCGTCCTGAATCAGTCTCAGTGAGGAGCAGCTTGCGCACCTCACCTGAGCTCCAGGTGAAGAGCACACCTGCCCCTCCCACTTGCCGTTCTACACCTGACATTCCACAGAAGATCACGCGGTTGTGATAGGAAATTGTAGAAGATAAGACATTATGAACTGGTTATCCTGTGAGAGTGGTGTCCTGTACTTGATTAAATTTGAGTAACCCACTCTACAGACGATCACGCGTAATAATAAGGGTATTATACATTGCTGATAAAAGCGGAAGGAAGTTAGATTTAAAGGGAAATTCGCTGGTGAATCCTTGTAATGTTTTTAATTTTCAGTTTTTAATCACTTTGATTTTTTTTAATGCTTGATTTTATTAAATGTACTTTCTTTTTACTCTTTATTTCCAATGTAAAGCACTTTGAATTACCCTGTGTACGAAATGTGCTATACAAATAAACTTGCCTTGCCTCACCTGTGTGACGCGTCACCTGACTCACCCTCGTCTCCCTCATGCTGTCGTTTACAGTAAGGCAGCTGGGATTTATCAGCGCTGAGAAATGTGGGGTGTTGAAAGACGTTATTGAGGAGCATGCGCACCTTCTGAACGCCTCGCTGCAGGGATCGCTCTTCCTGGACCTGTTTCTTAATAAAAGACAATGATTTCGTTCCATAGCCGTGATGAATAAAGAACTGTGATACGCTCTCAGCTGCTCTGTAGGGTGTGTTTGATCCCTTTAGTAAGGTTATTTAAAAACTTTTTTTTCTGTTTTATACTTTTATTCTGATTAGGGCTGCCTTGGATCTGAGTTACTCTGAGGAAACAAATGCAGATGTGATGTCATGGGTGATGGGTCTGTTTGCACAACAAAAGCAGAAGTGTGAACATCTCAGCAGCGGGACCTTCTCACTGCATTTAGGTCCTCCTCCGTTATTTGCCTGACGCTAATATTACCATTGAAATTAAAATATTTGGTATGCTACGGTTCACTTCCGGCTCAGTCAGCGCGTACGTTCTTCATTGAGATGAGCTGCACTAGCGGTTTATCTGATTGGTTACAGGACAGTGCTCCAGCCAGTGGGCTTTCAGCCATCGAGCCGTTTTGAGCTCCAGGAAAAGAAAACATGATTACACAAACATGGATCGATCTGAAGATGACTCAAGACATTTTTTTTTGATGAGGGAACAACACGAGAACATGAGAGATAGTCGCTAAATGTTGTCTGCTTTTCTCTATAACATTGTCAACCTACTTTCCTTCATCTTCTCTTCTCATCTTTGAAAAGAAAGTGTGCTTATTCATTTTTCTCACAAAGACTATTTATTTTATTTGTAGTTGCTCACAGGTTTACAATTTCTTTATCTTGGGTCTCAACCAATCCAACATTTCCCTGTTAATTTTAGTAAGTGAATAAATGTTGTTGTTGCAAAAAATGACAGTATTTGGGTCAGTTTTGAAAACCAGCTCCACTGAACCTAAAGCATTCTAATCCATCCGCGTCGTAGGGTTACATCTCCAAAGATTAAAACGTTCTTAAAGGGTTGATCTTGAGTTGTGAGAGGCTCAAATAATCAAAAACACAGTGTTCAGTCCGAGAAGTGACTTTATTCCGGATCTCAAACATCTCCATCTTTTTGTTTTAATGAAAGAGACACACAGATGGAAGGCTGAACTCGCTACAGCGCCGTTCTCTCCAAATGAACCGGCATTCTGTTATTATCACAGCCCAGGACCAGGTGAGATTTGCTGCTTGTGCCCCTGTACACACACGGGGGCCGGGTGCTGCTGGTGCTGCACACCACCACAGGAAACTCCTCCTGGCTCCTGAACAGGTTCCCCGTCAGGTGAGATCCTCGAGCTCTGCAGACCTGGATCAGATCCTCGTTGTTGGCTTTGATGAAGCTGTTGAGGGGTTTGCAGCCGCCCGGAGGGCTGAGTCGTCTGCCGTTCATCACGTTGGTGCAGTCCACGCTGGTCATTCTACGGTTCACGTGACGGGTGAAGAAGTCGGCGTGAGCAGCATGGATGGAGGCGGCCAGCATCAGCATCAGGACCAGAGCGGCAGCGGATGGACGGAGCTCCATAATCTGGTGAGCGAAAGATGAGAGTTCGTTATTAGAGGAAAGAGAGACTGATGCTCGCTCCTGGCATTACTATCTTCTCCATGCCATCATGCACCACAAAAAAATCCTTAAATAGAACTCAACTCTTCCTAGTTCAAGCTAAAAAATCTGTCTTCGGGGGAAGCGTATTGGACTTCGCAAGAATTTTCCAAAATATGTTTACTTTGTAAAAAAAGGCCATTAAAAAAAGCTGAAGAGTAAAAGTAGTTGAAACTCTTGTGTTCCTGACGCGCTCAAAAACAGTAATAGAAAAAAACCTTGAACTTTCAGAACTTGTCTGTTTTTTAAGTGATAATTTGATGCGTTCGTCACTTTGGACAAAAAGATGTAAATTCTATCCTCAGCAGATGTTTAGCAGATCGCTCTCTCTGAAGGATACTCACGAGTTTGAGGATTGATCGGGGAATCACAGGATTTCAGTCGATCTCGTCTCGAAGACTGCTTTTCAGCTCCTCTGTGAGCTCTGGCTTTAAACCTCTGAAGATTTGCATAAAAGATGAAAGCAGCCAATCGTGTGGGCTGTGGGGGGGTTCTTGAGGATGAGTCTAGACGGACGTTGCAACAGCGTCCTTGAAGTCAGTCACAGTGACGAGCAGCTTGCACACCTCACCTGAGCTCCAGGAGAAGAGCACACCTGGCTCCTCCCACCTGCCCCCCTCTCATGCCCCTCCCACCTGCCCCTCTCACCTGTGTGACGCGTCACCTGACTCACCCTCGTCTCCCTCATGCTGTCGTTTACAGTAAGGCAGCTGGGATTTATCAGCGCTGAGGAATGTGGGGTGTTGAAAGATGTTATTGAGGAGCATACTCACCTTCTGAACGCCTCGCTGCAGGGATCGCTCTTCCTGGACCTGTTTCTTAATAAAAGACAATGATTGAAGATGAATGAATGAATAAAGAACTGTGATACACTCTCAGCTGCTCTGTAGGGTGTGTTTGATGGGAATCAGTTTAGTAAGGCTATTTAAAAACAGTTTCATCTGTTGGAAAAAATCATGATTTATATATGTCTGTATATATATTTAAAAATATATATATATTCTACAAAAATCAAGTTATACCAGCAAACATTGGCTTGGAATATTTAAGGTTTCTAGATTATTTTGAGACATTCTATCTTACATCAAAAGTGAGTGAGGACTATTTTTGCCTTTAAAGCATTTAAATAAAGTAAATATGTTCATTTCTTTTTCTCCGTGTGCTGTGTGTTTCCTTCTGTTTAGAATGTAGCTGTGGCTTTAAATCTTTTGTAAATCTTGTAAACAACTAATAACCAACTGTTTTTTTAAATAGTGAAAAGTTTAGCTTATAAATAATTAACTGAAATTGATGTAATTAAGCATTTTTACAGATGCTTGGAAACAAGGGATAAAGTGCTTAAAGTTATGTTCATAAAATGCTTACAAATGTGTAGTAACATAGAAACAATGCGTTATAGAATATGAATTACCTATTTGTTGATATTTAATTAATGTTTTACATTACATTATGATGAAGCACTAACCTCAAATGTACATCTAAGCTTTTCTAAAGTCATTGTAAGAATTTAAAGTGAGAGTTTAACTTTATATTGTGTCTAAGAGAGGAGTCATGGTGGCGCAGTGGGTAGCACGGTGGTCTCACAGCAAGAAGGTCACTGGTTCGAGTCTCGGCTGGATCAGTTGGTATCTCTGTGTGGAGTTCTCATGTTCTCCTCGTGATCGCGTGGGTTTACTCCGGGTGCCTAACCTACAGTGAGGATCTGCTGTAGCTTCTCCTCGGTGCGCAGGCTCTCCTCCTAAGGCTCCTTCTCTGGAGCAGATCTACCTGACTTTGTGTATCTTGGTTTTTGGTCCCTTCACCGCTGCTGCCTGAGTTGTCCCTGTTCTATTGAACAGCAGCTTTTGGTTCTCTTATTAATAAAAGAGTTTAAGTTAATCCTCGCTCTTGGGTTCTTCCTCTACAAACATAACACGGATGCTCGGAGGCTCAGCCAGTAAACTAAGGCCCTCAGGACTGGTTCTCCATCTTGAGTTTCAGCTGACACTTGAGTCGCAACCGGACAGCTCTGGAAGGAACCGCTGGACTCTGCTGCGGTCATCGGTGGTCTTCCCTGGTGTTCCGTGGAGTTGTCTGTTCAGGAAATTCTTCGTTGTCACCAGTACGTCTGTGTATATATATTGAGTATAATTCTGATACCTTGACCTAAAGTTTGATGTGTGATCCCAAGATTTTTGCTACTAAATTAGAATACTGGAACAAAAAAAGGTTTTAGAGTTCTTAACTGATATTCTTCTGTTACACAATCATCACAGACAAAGTTTACTTTTCGAATGAATCACATTTATTCTGATACTTTCTTGCTTTAACATCATCTTTTAAAACTTTTTTTTGTCTTTTTTTGAATGCAGAAAGAGTGAGAGAAACAGAACAGATTGATTAAAGCTGGTTTCAATCTAAAACCGAACGAGAGATCATCAGGTCATTCATATCGCACAAAGTGGGAAGGCCTTTTATCTTTGTTACATTTCACAACAACACGACGGTTTCTCAACTCCACGCCCTCATATTTCACAATCGGGGTACCTTCCTTTTGGATTCTTGCAGACGATCAGATCAAAGAGCTCAGTGCTCGTACGTTCATCTTCCATTCTGCGTGCCTTTAGAGCAGATCCTGGTCACTTCTCTGTCCTGTGCTTTGATGAAGGTTGTGATGGGCTTGCATCCAGTTGGCCCAAAGATTTTTCTTCCTTTGACAAGGTTGTCACAATCATTCACGGTCATCCCATCATCCACAACATGATGATTGAGGAACCTGATGAAGTCTTGGCATTGGATGGAGGTGGCCAGCATCAGCACCAGAACCACAGCAGACAGACGGAGCTCCATGATCTGGAAAAGCAAACAGCAGAAAATCAACCAACACCTAGAAGCACTCGAGGCTGTTTTCCCTCTTTTAGAGTCTCACTAGCTAGCCAAGCTCGATAGGACTCCTGTTACAGCCTGACACCATCCCCTACTTCCAGTGTCCACCTCCGGCTTCTGGGCTTGCCTCCACGACAGGCACCAGACACCAATGAAAGATTGAAAGCAGAGCCCGCCCCCGCATCTCCAAACACATGATTCGCTCACCTGAGTAACAAACTCTGCTACTTCTTATCGATATTTCCTCATTTGGAGACCAAATTTCGACATTTAAATCAGCCTAGAGACCACAGTAATCTTAACTTTAATGATAGAAGTTTATCTAAGATGTAAAAGGTTATTGGTTAAATTCACCTAAATATTTTACCAACTATTTAAGAATTTAATCACATAATTTGTCTTCACAGCATGCATCAAGATCAACAATTTTACCCTGAAATGCAAGCAATGCTAACATTTATTTAGAAAATCATACTTTACACTTCCTGCCTGAACAGAGCTGTTACTCTAAAACTTGTGTTTAACAGAGACACTTAAATAAATATACAATAAAGGTATTAAATTATTAGCCAATTAATGCGTCCATTTGAAGCATTTCACCTTACACGTCTAAAAATCAGGAAACTTTTTTTTATCAATAAATGCTTCAAATTTTTTTTGTCACTTAATTTGCGCTACTAAAGCATCGATCTTGGAAAAGTGTGTTTGGCGTATTTGATTATTCTCCTTTCTATATTAATGAACGATACATTGATCGTGAGTTTGGTTTTGTGTCTGCGCTGAGCTTCTCTGAAGTTTGGATTGTGGAGGAGGAGGAGGAAGAGAATAGACGGCTGTGGAGCAGAAATGTGTTTAAAAGGGTTCTCTTACATGCGGACGATTTCTTTTAATGTTTGTGTTTAATATTGTGATGCGATGTATCAAATATGATACAAAACTCAATTTCTGAACAACATTTGTTTTTCAGAAATTGATATTTCTGTTTTTTTATAATTTCATTTTTTTTTATCAATAGAGGCTCTTGTTTCAAAGAGTTAGAAGTTAGTGCTTTACAGAGTTTGTTTTTTATTATTTATTTATTTTATTTTTTATTAATGCATTTTTTTCTACTTTTTGTTCAGAAATGGATCTTTATCTGTGAGCCCGAAAAAGTCAACAAATTCAAATTGTAAAAAAAAAGAAACAAGACAATGTATTACATTATAAAGCATATATTTTTAATAACTCGTCTTTGTAATGAAGTGTTTTTTCCTTTAAAAAAGAAGTTTATTCCTCTAAAGTTTTTCATTTTTTTAGCTCTAACAGAAAAGCTTCTTTTATAATGACGAGCACTAGCACAATAAAAGTTCAGACAGACAGCTGGGTTTAAAATCAAGTTAAAATCTATAATAATAAATGTAAGTAAAGTTATAATTGCAATTTTTTTACTTGCTGAAAAATCAATTACAATGCTTATTTTTCACTGGCATTTGACTGGATTTTTTACATTAAAATGCTTTTGTTACTTTCTTTGGATTTTTCTTTTTCTAATTGTTAGATATTTCCCTCACGTAAAAATCATTTTGGATTAAAGGAGTCAGAAATCATCTCTGAGGGATACTCACAGTCTCAGTTTGCTTCGTGAGGATTTCCTGCGTCCCTCGAGAGATCCCAGTCGAATCTGAACAGGTTTAGATGATGATTTCCAGTTTACCCTCTGCTTTAAATGTACATCCTTTTGCATAAATTACGAGAGCCGCCCAATCGTTTTGCTTGCTGAGGTTCTGCGGCGTTGTGACTTTCACATCTTCTTTTCTGGCCTCACTTCAGTGGAAACCACTTTCTAAGAATCTACTAAAACAATCATTTCCCGAAAGAACTGTGAACACACCTTTTCAAAAATAACTTTTTTATTGGGTGTCCCATCTGATCACTAAGGATCCAAAGTTTGTTTTTAAGTCAGTTTTAGATCATTTTCAAACACACCTAAACTCCTAACCTGCTCTGTAGTTCTCGGAGTGCTTCACCCATCACCTCCTTGTTTTCTCAGTTCTAAAAGTCTCTCCCTCTCTCTCTCTCTCTCTCTCTCTCTCTCTCTCTCTCTCTTCCTTTCTTTCTCTCTTTTTTTATCATATATCTCATAAAAATGTTATTATTATTAAATATCTCATTACAAATTCTGACGCTATCTCCTCCTAGATGCTTGAAACTACTGACTTTTTCAACCCTGACTCAGGGTGCTACATCTCCTCATGCTGCTACCACTAAGGGATTCTGGGAAATCGCTAAGAATGCTGGGAAATTTTCTCCATTGACTTAACATGGGACCATCCTTTGTCGAGCTGTAGCTCAGTCTAAGAATGTCGTAGAAACTTCAAACTCACAACTCTTCAGAACATTATCAATCTGAGCCATAACTTGTTGATCTAAGTGAAAAAGTATTTGACCCGTTGGCTCTAAAGAAGGTCAAAGGTCACCATTAACTAATTCCCATTGAAAATTAATTGTGTTCCTCATTCCTCAATAGTTTAAAGACGAAACAAGCTAGAGACACAGGGGTCAAGATATGTTACTCATAGTGGCAAGGTAGAATTTTTATTATTTCACCAAACCCCACCCCCTTCCCCCCATAGCAACCATAATGTTTAGCTGTCAGGATCTGCCTAGCATCTTGTTTGTAGATCTTCGTCGCCAGGGGTCAGATCACTGACAGTCCTTCCCTCAGTTTTGGTTTGACCTTGTTTTCAGTTATCACTTTTGTTTTGTTTTGCTACCTCCAGCCACGTGGTACAGGTCATGTGACTGACGGTGGCCATCTTTGATTTGTTTTGTTTGTTTTTGCACAGGGTCTAGTTTTTTCCTACCTTTCCCCACCCTTCTCATTTTCTAGTTAGAGCTTTCAGTTAGTACACCTGTAGTTTCCCTCGTTATATTTGTTTAGTTTCCCTTCATAAGCTCCCTCAGTTTTCTTCTCGTTGCGGTTCATTACTCCTTATCGGTGTGTTGCTCCTGGTGTGTATTTGACTCTTGTGCTGTAATTTTATCTTCCTGTTTAACCCAGTTTTTAGTTTGTATATTATTTGTTGTTTTCCCCCTCGTGGGTTTTGCTTTGTTTGCCCTACCTTCCCTGGGCTTGTTATTTGTTTCTTAAATAAATTATTATTTAATTTAGTCACACATTTGGGGTGTGCCTTCATCTTTTGGTCTCCGCGCCTGACATTAGCTAACCAACCCTTTTCAAAGACCTATATCTCAGCTTAGGAAAACAGTTAAGACACAGGGGTTGGTTTATATAACTCACATTGGCAAGGAGTTGGATGTCAACCACACCTCCACAGCAAACGAACCAGTGTGTTACAGGATGCTAGGGTTCACGTAGAGTTTTGAGGAGCAAGCATCACACAGACCACTTCAGTGCTGAGAAAAGCTTTATTCTGGAGCAGAAACATCTCCTTTTACTTCAATGTGTTTTTAGTCTTTTACATACGTGCTGAAGAAGAGTTAACAGACCAAAAAGAAGTGAAGAAGAGATCAGCCAATCATCACAAGGCTTCTCCTTAACCCCGCCCATCGCTACTATGCAGTTCTTTCATAGTGTACAGGCTTATTGTTATTGTCACAGGCCAGAACAACACGACGGTTGTTGTTGGTGGAGCCTTTATATTGACAATTTGGAAATGTTTTTCCTGATTTAAGCACACAATCGATCAGATCAAATTTATCTTTGCTGCGATACAGGTTTGAACCAATGTTATCTGCGCTACAGACCTCGATCATCTTAACTGCATCTGCTTTTATAAAAGTGTTGAATTGTTTGCAGTCGCTGCCTACTTTGATGCTTCTGCCTTTGATCACATTGTCACAATCGTTCACTGTCATTCCCCGATTCACATGTCGGTTGAGAAAGTCAGCATAAGAAGCACATTGGATGGAGACAGCCAGCACCAGCACCAGAACCACAGCAGACAGACGGAGCGCCATCATCTGGTAACCAAACAAATAGGGTTGTTACAGCGATTGTTTTTGATAAACCCAGAGGAGCATTCTTTGGTGTTAAATTGTGATTAAGAGATTTTTTTTTGCTTGAAAGATTTTGGTGTTCTAAGAAGGTTATTGATTTGTGTTTGCTGTACCAAGAGTCAGATGAGACAGGAGAGTTTCAAGAGCTAGAATCTCAGCTGGTCTCCAATTTCATCAACACTTGGTCACAAGTCTCTCAGATCTCAACAGACTTTTGGTCTTGTGACTCTCTGGTCTTGGCCGACTCTTGGATTCAAGATCTTTGTTGACTATTGAGCAGGAGACTTTCCATTCATAGACAACTCTGGGTTTTGAGACTCACCTGTCTCTGCAACCTTTTGGACTCAATAATCTCTGGTCTAGCAACTCTTGGTCTATAAACTATATGGTCTTTGCCTATTTTAAGTCTCGAGACTCTAATCTCGGCCGACACTTGGTCTTGAGACTCTCCAGTCTCATTCGATTTTTGGTCTAGAAGTTTTTTGGTGTCGGCCGAGTTTTGGACCTGAAACTTTATCTCTGATCCCGGCCGACTCTTGGTCTAGAGACTCTCTGATCCGGGTTAGCTTCTAGGCTCTCTGGTCTTAGATGACTCTTGGACTCAAGACTCTCCAGTCTCAGCAGAGTATTGGTCTAGAGACTCTCTGATCCCGGTCGACTCTTGGTCTAGAGACTCTCTGATCCCGGTCGACTCTTGGTCTAGAGACTCTCTGATCCCGGTCGACTCTTGGTCTAGAGACTCTCTGATCCCGGTCGACTCTTGGTCTAGAGACTCTCTGATCCCGGTCGACTCTTGGTCTAGAGACTCTCTGATCCCGGTCGACTCTTGGTCTAGAGACTCTCTGATGTCTCTCGTCTAGACTTTCCCGTCTTGGCTGTCTTTTTGTTTTTGTTTAAGGAGGTCTCTGCAGGCTCTTGACCTCAGCTAAGGAGATCTTACCAACAAACGTTTACCTCAAAAGTCCAAAAACCAAAAAGTGTTTTGTAATAATGTACTTCTTTTCTCTGACCAGAATTTCCTTTAACTTCTCAAAGATAAAAATATTTATTAATTAAGTATTAAATAAAAATATTGTATATCTACGCCAACCTTTTTTAAAAGAATGGTCTAAATAATCTCTGAAGGATACTCACAGATCTCAGTTTGTTTCTAGAGGATTTCTTGTGTCTCTCGAGAGATTCCAGTCGAAGCTGAACCAGGAGAAGGGGTTTAGATAATCTTTTACAGTTCTATGTGAACTCCAGCTTTAAATTCGTTTGAATTTGCATGAAATTTCATAGCATTTCAGAGTCTGCGGAAAGCTTGCTACGTGGTCGTTGATCTGGTTTTATATCGAGTTGTTTTTTTAGAGGAAACCACTTTATAAGGATAAACAAAGAGTGGTGTAATCATTCACCACTGACCCCCTTTAAGCACAAGCAGCTGCTGAAGCTAAAGCAAACATCAGAAATGGGTCACAAGTTAAAGAACGCTGAAACAAAAAAGAAAATGTGAATATAGTTATCAACTCAGAGTTGAGTGTTAAGAGTGAGGCCTTGGAGAAGCAGAAGTAAAGCTCATATGCTTTCTTGCAACCTGGGAGAGAGAGGAGGGGGGAAGAGAGAGAGAGAGGGGGGGAGAGAGAGGGGGGGGGGAGAGGGGGGGGAAGAGACAGTCTAGGAGAGAGAGAGAAGGGGCGAGAGGGGGAGAGAGAGCGGGGGAGGGAAAGAGAGAGCGAGAGGGGGAGAGAGAAGGAAAGAGAGAGAGAAACCTGGAGAGAGCGAGAGAGGGGGGGAAGAGACAGTCTAGGAGAAAGAGAGAGCGAGGGAGGGAGGGGGAGAGAGAGAGGGGGGAGAGGGAAAGAGAGAGAGAGAGGGGGGGGAAGAGATGAGAGAAAAAGGAGATTAGAGATGATGAAGCATACAGTCTAGGAAGAGGATGTTATGCAGAGTTTAGAGGGGCTAGTCTCGTCATAGACTTCTAGCGTATCTGCCATGGTCTATCTCATCTCATCCTTTCCAGGAGAATAGTAGTGTGATAGATTAGGGACAAAAGAAGAGAGAAGTAGAGAGCGAGAGTTCATAGCGCAGCAAGACCGTCTCTTCGACCGATATGATTCAGTTTCTATCTCCGCGTTCTGTCAATTAGCTCTCAGTATAGAGACTAGAGCGAGAGAGAGAAAAGACAGTCTAGGAGAAAGAGGGAGGGGGGAGGGGAGAAGATAGTGAGGGAAAGATAGCAGCGAAAGAGATGAGAGAGAGAGAGAAGAGAAGAGACAGTCTGAGAAGAGGGAGGGAGGGAGGAGGGGGATGCGAGTTAGGGAACGATCGCTCGACAGAGCGAGAGATAGAGCGAATCCGCACCTTCTCTCTCAGCTGCGGAGGAGGGGCCGAGCGAGGCGGGACCGCAGAGCGAGACAGGAGCGCTCAGCTTCGCGCCGCGCACATTCCTCGGAGCTGCGAGCGCGCGATGGCGGAGTGTCGCGCTAGCGCGCGAATGTGTCGCGAGAGCGCTAGCCAGTCTCGGACCGTGAGAGGGGGCGAGCAGGGCGTGCCCACCGCGAGCGAACGGCGACTCGCGCGAGCGCGAGTCGCGCGCGCGCCGTCTCGGCCGCTGCGCTCGCGTGTTGTCGCGCGTCCCTTCGCGCGCGCGCGCTCGCGCGCAGAGCAGAGCTCCTACGACAGTGCTCGAGCGGGGGATGTTCTTTTTCTCTCATTCTTGTCTTTCTCCTCTCATACGTCTTTCTTTTTCTTTTCTATTGTTACTTCTTTCTTTCTCTCTTTCTTTAATTCTTTTTCTCTTTAATTTGCTCTTTTTCTTTTATTTGTTTTTTTCTTTTTCCATTTTCTATCTCTTTCTTTTCTCCATTTCTTTTTTCTGTTTTTCCTTCTTTCTTTCTTCCTTTTGTTTCTCTTTTTTTCTTCCTTTCTTTTCTCCATTTCTTTCTTTCTTTTGTTTCTCTTTTCTTTCTTTCTTTCTTTTGTTTCTCTGTTTTTCGTTCATTGGTTTG
>UELW01000555.1:128251-172776 GCA_900490495.1 Danionella dracula
TCATCACAGGCTAAAACAATTCTCTTATTTCTTTCTGTGCCTGAATAAACACAAGGAGGCGATTTATCTTTTGTCTTACAGTCAACGACGAGAAACTCTTTGGGACTCTCAAACAGGTTCCCTTTCAAATGATTCCCAATATCTTCACAGACCTGCGCTACATCAGCAGCTTCTGCTTTTATAAAGGTGTTGACTTCTTTGCATGTGCCGCCTATGTTGATTCTCCTTTTATTATTTATCTCGTCGTTGCACTCCTTCACAGTCATCCTGGGATGCACGTGTTCCTTGAGGAAGTCATCGTAACGAGAACAATGGATGGAGACGGCCAGCATCAGGAGCAGAACCGCAGCAGACAGACGGAGCTCCATGATCTGCTGAGGAAACACAAATATCTTCAGCTGCAGAACTGAAGTCATTGCATTCGGAAACAAAAGTGAGGTTGTTAAGGTTAACACGTATCTCACTGCTGAGGGCCTAACAACTACAAATCAGGAATCTCGGAGTGATTCTGGACTCTGATCTTAGTTTCAGGAGCCATGTCAAAGCAATGACCAAACAGCTTCTTACCATCTTAGACACATCACAAGATTCAGATTGTTGGTTTCCAGACGAGATTTAGAGAAACTGATTGATGCTCTCATCTCCAGCAGCTGGACTCCTGGAACGCTCTTCTCAGAGCTCGTCCCAAAAACACCATTAAACATCTCCAGCTCGTTCAGAACGCAGCGCTCCGATTCTGACTAAAACTAGAAAGTCTGAACACATCTCTCCAGTTCTTAAGTCTCTACACTGGCTGCGGTCTCCTTCAGAATAGATTTTAAAGTTCTGCTGCTCGTATATAAGTTCAAACAGAACTCAGCAGCTAAACACCTCACAGAGAAGATCAGAGAATACACACCAAACAGAGAACTGAGATCCTCAGATCAGATAACTGAGATCTCCCCCGGGTTAATTCCACTCAGGGTGAATCCTCCTTAAGTTCTCCTGCGGCCCTCAGAGGAACCAGCTCCAGAGGAGATCAGGGGTGCCAACACTTTAGTTCTCCTGCGGCCCACAGAGGAACCAGCTCCAGAGGAGATCAGGGGTGCCAACACTTTAGTTCTCCTGCGACCCACAGAGGAACCAGCTCCAGAGGAGATCAGGGGTGCCAACACTTTAGTTCTCCTGCGACCCACAGAGGAACCAGCTCCAGAGGAGATCAGGGGTGCCAACACTTTAGTCACGTTTAAATCCAGGATAAAGTCTCTCCTGTTTAGTTGCGCTTTTTTCGACTGAGCACCAACGTCCAACAACTATTTTATCTCTTAATCTGCGTCTTAATTTTCAGTTTTTTTCAGTTTTTTGACTCGTTTAATGCTTGATTTTATTAAAAGTACTTTCTTTTTTATTCCTTGTTTCCAATGTAGAGCACTTTGAATTACTCTGTGCACGAAATGTGCTACACGAATAAACGCGACCACTTCAGCGTTTCTCTCACTTCACCTAAAGTGTGGCAGTATTTGAAAGAAAGTAGAGGCAGAAACAGAGAAGTTTTAGCCCTTCTGATAAGTTTGATCAGTAGATCGTTTGAGAAATATATACATAAAGAATATTTGATTGTTAAAGGTGTAAATACAAGGCGCGTTAGTTAAGTGTTCAAGAAAGAAACACATTACATTTTGTTTTTGAAGCCAAAAAGCAATAACTTCCTAAAACACTCACCGATCAGCTTCCTCTCGGGAGATTTCAGCAGAAGCGTTGGAGAAGCTGCAGGATGCTGCACACCTGACTTTTACTCAGTGAGGGTTGCAGATAACACTGTGAGGAGCCAATCGCAGGCCTTCATGGAAAGTCTTGTGTTTAAGATTAGAGAGCAAACGAGACGTTCAGTCAGTCGTATCTTTTATCGACGGCTATGGAAATTAGGAGACGGCCTCAGAAACACATCTCAACTCGGCCCAGAATGCCCTTGTGGATCATTAAACTAATGTTAATTTTTATAATATTTAAAGACGAATCTTAATGGAATGGTTATCATTTGTGAAATTTTATAATACTGAGGATGGATCACGATATTTTTGAGTGCGTCCCAATCGGCGCACTACCCATGCCTTTAAAGGTGTGAAATAAGAATTAGTGCGTCCCAAACGGGTGTCACGGTGGCGCAGTGGTCTCGAGGTGGGTCTCTGAATCCAGAAGCCTGGTGCAGCATCCTCCTGGATGAGGTGATGGCTGCCATTCTGTTCCAGAGGACCCTCCAGAAACCGGCGAATGAAGAACAGGAGACAATTAGAGTAATGTCACCAATTTGAAAACATGGACTATTATGAGAGAGGGAATTTGGCCAGGAATGCTGGCACGGTGGCGCAGTGGGTAGCAAGGTCGTCTCGCAGCAAGAAGGTTGCTGGTTCGAGCCTCAGCTGGGTCAGTCAGTATCTCTGTGTGGAGTTCTCAGCCAACAAGAAAATGGGTGTGTCTCAAACCATAGGTACACATAAAAAAGAATCTGAGGGGGTCCCGGATGAGTTCTTTCTCCGGTTCGATTCTGAAGAACAGAACGATGAATGCTCAACTGGCTGATATTACCCACAATCCCCTGCGCTCAACCAGGAGTTTCTCTGGGACCCGAACAAACTTTCTCTCTCTGTGATACGACTAATTTTTAAAGAAGAAGCTAAAAAAAAATTTATAATAGAGAGTGTTATATCTGTCGGGTTATTCTCTTATCTTCTCTATTTTGATTGCTTCTATTGTTTCCCATATTCTCGTGTGTTTCTCTGCTCTCGCTCATTGTCTTCAGGTGTTCCGTGTTATGGCTTCCCTCCCTCGCGCCGAGCCTAATTAACCCAGGCTTTTTTAAGGCTCTTTCTGGCTGGGCTCGGTGCGAGTTATTGTTCTTGTATGCAGCCTAGGTCTTCACCGAACCTCTCGTCTCGTGTCCGTAACCTGAACATGATTGGCTCCACAACTAAGCGGCTTCTGTCTGTCAACAGAACGATCTCGGGGGCCCGGTGGGATTGTTTTTTCTGTTGTTTGCACCTGACATATCTAAGCTCTCCTCATCATTTATCTCTCCTCCTGCAGCTGATGCTGATCACCTGTTTGTTGTCTGTGTTACAGTTTTCTAACCGTTGCTTCTTCGTTTGTTAGTTTCTGTTTTGTCTTTTGTTTGTTTTGTTTTTTCAGGTTTTGTCCAGCGAACCTGTCGTCGATGGATCTTGAGTTTGTATATTCTTTATGCTGGGGAGGTGATTAGCACCTGCCTCAGTCAGCGAGGCTCCCAGGGGCCTCACGGAGGAACTCCTGTTTACTCTACCTGATCCTCACGAGGACTTTGTGAAGCTGCTTTGAAAGCAACTGCTAAAGAAGCGCTACATAAAACTTGATTGATAGATAGATGGATGGATGGATATATAGATGGGTGGATGGATATATAGATGGGTGGATGGATAGATTGATTGATTGATTGATTGATTGATTGATTTGTCTAGCTGAGATATTTTTGGTTCTGTTTTGGCCCTCGTGCCTATTTTTCTGTTTGGGCGCCTTGGTTTTTTGTTAATAAAGTAAGCTGAGCAACTCGCCTCGCGTCTGGGTCCTATCCTTCATCGCACCTGACATATCTATTATTAGAATATTTTTTAATGAAGGAATGATAAAGAAGGAGTTAAGATTGAGCACCTGTCAAGCGTAATCACGTGATCGCAGCTACTTCAGTCTCCGTAAAACATGATGTTTTAGAGCGTCCCAGATCGAGCCCTCGTTCTCTCTCTCACACTAAAAATTATTTTTTTCCTCTGAAAATCTACTTTAAGGGTGCAGTGTAAGTATTCGGATTCGGACGCAGGATATGTGTCTGTCAGTAAACACCAATAGCAGCAGAGCTTTTCTGTCACCTGATGCTGAGCTTGCTGGGAAATGTTGTTCCTGGTGCTAGTCTGCACACAGCGACACTGCAACCATTTCACATATGCAACAATTTTTTCAGTTAAAAGTACTGCATGACAGATAAAAAGTTAAGACTTACAGTCCAATAATAAGCATTTTAGATGTCTACACGTCAAAAACAGGCAACCAACTGTACGCAGACTGTTACATTTTATACTTTACATTTAACAAACTTGACAAAGAAAAAGAATCAGAAAGATCTTTATTATAGAATATATAGATAAATAGAAATATTTTAGGATTAGAGGTAGTAAAATATAAAGTAATAGAACTATAACTATAGAAGTTCAAAGATGCTTAATAATAAATAATAATAATAATAATAATAATAATAAAGTAAAAATAAAGTGCAGCAGCAGAACAACAGAATGTGAAGCGACTGGAAACGTGTAAAGAGTCCTCATCAGAGTCCAGCTGTTTAATATTTAGAGGAAATATCTGAGAGTGTTGGTGGTGAGATGATGGGTTCAGCAGCTGAAGGGAGGGAAGAAGCTCTGTTTGCGCCGGCTCTCCTGGTGTTTGGTGCTCTGAAGCGCCGGCCGGAGGGTGAGAGCTGGAGGAGCTGGCTCCTGGTGAGCAGCATCCAGAGCGATCCAGAGAACGATCCTCGTTCTCGTTCTGGAGGTGTACGGTTCCTGAAGCGAGGGTAGAGGAGCTCCAGGGATCTTCTCAGCAGTCCCAACTGTCTGTCTCTGGAGTCTCCGGATGTCTGATCTGGATGCTACACAGTAAAATCCTGAGAGTAAAATTAACTCTATCTAGAGTAGGACCAAATACACTCTAAATAGAGTGAAACAATAACACTAAACTGAGTTAAATCATCAACGAGGTTATCATCTAAACCGTTGATTATTCACCGACAACGCAGTGATAAACGTTTGTATTTCACTATAAACAACATCACAACTATTCTCCTCATCATATTGTAACAAAAAATAAGAGTTTAACTTAAACGTTTTATGGTTTAGGTCGATGAGCTCAGTGTTAATTTAACTCTAGAGTAGCAGCAAATTGACTCAGAGCAGTGTCAATTTAACACTGTGTAGGTGTGCTGAATGAAGACGTGTGGAAATGAGGGAATTTCTCATACGACTGAACTATCTGACGTAAAAATATAAACTGTGATAAACGTTCAACTTCTGCTAAAATAGCTGCATTCTCCTGGATTAAAGAGCCGCAAAAACACTTCCTGACAAACACATTCATCTTTGGAGCGCTAAAGAGAAAACGTTTGGACATCCAGAGACGTGTTATAAGAGGAACAGGCGTGCAAGCTTATCGAATGCAAACGTTTCCAGCTGAAAGATCTCGTATCTCTGCCAAAGCGCCGCTCTCTGTGTGAGGTCACACTTCTGTGAGGAGGCCGAGGTGTGAGGTTTCTCTGCGATGAAGATCCGACTAAAAGAGGTTTACTGAAGGAGTTAATGCCACACAACCAGGAGAACAGTTTCCACACAGATCTCAAATTCCTGTCGTTCACAGCAGAAAAACCTACTGGCCACAATTCATTCCTCTGATTCTGTGTTCTTCCGGCTGACTCGGCTTCATTAAGCCTCGTGTGGCCTTCATATTATTGTTCCTCAGGCGCTGTTTGCAGACCTGGTGGACTTTAATTAATCCCAACTAAGAAATGTTAAAATGCTTCAAAGATATTTACTTTAGCCAGGAACCAAGTTATCTAAACAGCAAATATACTTTATTTATTGTATTTTAACCATGTTTCTTCACATTTAGAGTTGAAATCATGTGTGGTGTTCTCATTATTGTTACTTTGGCAGGGTTGGAGAGTCTACCTGACCCATTGCATTCTGGGTCTTTTCATTCACACAATCATAGAATTTCTACTAAAATCTAAAAGTGTATGTTTATGTGTGATTTATGTTTGTGTGGGAAGATAGAATAAAGGCAAAGAATCTATCTCTTTCAGTCTTTTACACACTCCGGGTCCAGTAGAGCGAACACCTCGTGTGTGTGTGATATAAATGTGGATACAGTGAGGGTCATAAAAATCTGTTCTGATTTAGGCTTTCAGAGAAACTGAGCTGAGTGCAGTGAATCTCGGTTTTAAATAATGAATGCTTGTATAATTTTTCTTTTGATGAAAACTGAAAACAGACCCGAACACCACACAAGGGTTAAAAAGAGCCTCTGCGTTCCTGCCAGTGGGATTCTGCAGCGCCCCCCAGAGGCCGCTACTACAAGAGCAGGAGGAGAGGGATCAGAAGAGATCTTTATTGCTCGAGGTGATGTGCATTTCTGAAATTAGTTTTAGAAGTTAATGGTCAATTATTTCAGATGGCTTTCTAACTTTTATAGCTTTTTCTGTGAGTTTGAGTTACGAAGAAATCTATCCATGAAGATGGTTTCATTTATAAAAATGTTTAGATAAGGCAACATATTGCACTTTTACATAGTTTCAACAGATGTTTTGTAGCTTTTGCAAGTATAAATTCTTTCTTGCTCTAACATAAATCACACAATCATGAAAATGTTGTTTTACCAATGATTAAAATGAAGTCACGATAAACTTTATGGTCATTGAGCTTATTGCGTTTTCGGTTGAATAAAAACATAATAAGTAACATTAACTATTAATCATAAACACTATATCGCGTTTGGAACTTTGAGGCAGCTTTGTTTGCCATGAGACACTTAAGTGATCTTGATTGCATCAATAATAAATTGTTAAATCACTTGCTTCTTAAGGTTCCAACTAAATATTTTGCCATTTTTAGTATATCATTGCCTAAAAACCTCTCAGCTAACACATTTATGTTACTAGAACGTTCTGAAACGTTACCTCTTATGTTGCATAAACGTTACTTTGTCCAGTTTTTTTTATTTTTTACGTTTTGGGAGTGGTCGTTCAAGGTTATTAAAAATGTCTTTAGAACGTTCTCTCCACTTCTGTGTAACTAATAATATAACAAAAAAGCATTCTAGTAATGTACTGCGAATGGTGTTTAGGCGACGTTTTAGTTTAACGTTATCACAATGTTATTAGAATGTTCTTTTGGAAACGTCAGGCGCTAACATTTAGATTACCATTAAATTAAATATCTCCACGGATCCCATTTTAACACAAACTTTCTGAACAGCGATGACATCACCGAGCTCTCGTCCAATCAGGATTGATGGGATGGGATCATGTCTATATTTTTGATGAATTTGTTGTGATCATTGCACACTTGAGCAACCTGTTTACGGTGATGTATGTCATTATTGTTAGTGATGAGTCCCATTATTGGTGTGCCATCAGCGTACGTGAGAACTGAAACGGAATTATGAGTGAATGTCGACGTTTGTATAGAGTGAAAAGAGCCAAGGAGTGAGGACACATCCCTGTGGGACACCTGTGCTGAGGGTTAGTGGGATGAGGAGCGACCACCCTTCCTGACCCACTGTCGTCTCTCTGAGAGGAAACTAAGGATCCAGTTACAGACAGCTGGAGACAGTGAAGGATCAACTAACCATCTTCCTGAAACAGCTGATTATAAACAAATGTCCTTTTTAAAATATTATAATTTAGGCGCAAGTGCCAGGAGCATTAGACGAGCATGTGTCAACTAGCATCCGTTTCCTGCTGCAGAATTTATTTTGCTTACATAAATTATCATTTACAGGGTAAACCACAAGTTTTAGAATGTTTACACTTTAGAAAATGTATTATTTTTAAGACTTCTGCCTTAAAATAAAAAAAAGTGTATTGAGTTAAAACTATCCTTAAAGAGGCAATCCTCAAATTGAGCCGTTTCTAATTTTACAAGAATAAAAATGTTACAAGTGTATATTCCTTTCTAGTAGGGACTGGTTGCAATAATTCAAGATATGTTCTCTTTAGATATGTTTGAATTTGAGATAAAAGTCATATATGTTAATGTGTTATGGAGTAAATTTTTTATTTTTAATTGCTTTTAAAATGGGAATACCCCACAAAAGTTAAGACTTAGAAGACAAAGAAGATTATAAAATTTTTCAGAAGGGTGGTTTGCATTATTTTATTATTTTGCCTTTTGTATTTATTTATTTATTTAAGTTGTCGTGGTGAACACTGGCCTGCATTCTGCAGATAACCATTGAGAAAGGGATTTTCGCTCTATAAAAACCTCATAAAATTAGAAGCATACTTAATCCACCCCTGTTTAGTTATGACACTGTCTTAAAAAAAGATTCGAGACTCTTTTGGCTTGTTGAAAAGGAACCTCTGTGTGGGACACACCTAGCTTGCCGGGCGGCCACACTGACCGAATACAGCTTGAGCCTGTCATACTGGTTTCACCGAGGAGCCTTGAGTAACTACTTAATTTGGTCTGATAAAGTCCTGCCTTTTCGTTCAATGCTGGTTTTAAAGCACCAGTAAGAACATGAAACCATCGTGCATCCAGTTACTTAAAAACGTTACATCAACTTTTTGAGTAGTGAAGGTTTTAATTTTAAGTATGCACAAATATACTTTTAAAAATTATGTTTATTGAACTTTAAATAATTCATTTGTCCTAACTGGAAATACAGACTAGCCTGACTAGTCTGTTTTGATAGCAACCAGATTAAATTGTTAAATTGTACACAACTTAATTTATTAAGTCACCCAAGTCAAAAACTGCTACTGTAGTAATCTAAAATAGCAGAAGTGATCTGGTAACTTCCAATACCTTTAACTATTCACAATGATAATCACCTTTTTAACGAGAACTTACTGATTACCCACAATGCATTGCAATGTTATTAAGCTTCCAATATTTAAATAAGCTAATCTTAAATTAGCTAAAAAGTAAATTTGCATAACTTAAAACAGAAACATTGCTTGGCTTACTTTAAAAATGTATTTTCACAGACTCACAAATATCAAAAAGTGCTAACTACTACTCAACAATGTTAATTAATATGTGCTTATTGAAATGTTTTAAGTTCATAAAAATTTAGGGTTTACAGTGCAACATAAACTGCTAGGATGCTAATAACCAGTCTACCAACGCTACGTGAGATTTTTATACTGGTTTTTCACCACTGATTTAATAGACAACTGAATGTTTTCAATGATTTCTGATAGATTTGTGACCCTTTTTTTAATGCTAATGTTGTTTTAAAAGTTCAAGTATGCAATAGGTGTCCAGTTTTGTTTGTTATTGTTGTCATTTGCATATAACTCTCCATAAGACATGTAAACCCTGCTAAAAACCTAGTTCACTAATTAAAACGTAAGTATAAAAGTTGTAAGCACTCGATTATCAGTAAATATCTAACTTTAGAGTAATATCCCACATTTTGTGGTGAAAACGGTTATGTTCAGTTTTGATTGACAGTCGCGTGGACGTTGAAGAGCCAAGTAGGCGGTAGCTCTCATCGATGTTCGCTCTTCTGATTGGACCATTTTTTCCTCAGAGGGCGGTGACGCAGCGAGACGAGCTGTCACTCAATCCATCCTTCCCGCCTCGGTGTTTCACGCTGTTTGCATCACCTGAAGGCTGTTAGCGTCAGAACGGGTTCCTAAAGCACTCTGGCAGCGTCCGGAAAACAGGCTGCTTTATTGTTTTCTGAGTAAATTCGACGCGTTTTCGTTTAATTCGCCGGTCTGTTGCTACCTGAGGTGGATGTATCGTCAGGTGCTCGTGCTCGCGGTGTTTGCCGCGCATTTAGGAGGGTTTCCGGTGTCGTGCGCTCGTAATTTAAATCACAGACCCATCATCGGTAAGATTTAACATTTTTGGGTTTTATTCGAGCTCTGGGGATGCTTTACGCGTGTTTGGGGCGTGAGGTATGATGGTGGTGCTCAATCATTCCCTTCGGATCAGATTCTGGGTGGTTGTCGAGTATTTTAACTCTTTAATTGGTTTAAAACTCCATTTGGTCATGCTAAAATAAAGCAAAACTAAACGAGAGTTGGTTAGCTGTGAGTGTGATATTTCTGGTGTTTGGTACGATGAGCCAGGATTTATTTAGACATCATCTTGACCAAATAATCCTGAAAGAAAAAAACAGCATAAAAACACAAATACAACTTTTTTTTTATATGGCATATTTTGGTGTCCATGCTAATTCCTTCAAAGTGGCTGACAGTTTCAAGTAAAATATGCAAGAAATGCAGAGTTACAGGAGTGTTATGTTATGGCACAGTTACGTCAAAATACTGTAGTAATTTAAGTTGAGGAGGATCTCAGATGATGGTCTCTCAATTACAGGTTTTTAACAAGAAATGCTAGTTCAAACCCATTTACTGAGATCAAAATTATAATTTTTTTTACCTTCAACACCCTCTAAAAGCAAAGCAGTGCTTTGTTTTGTCAAATCTAAGGATCCCATCCATGACTCTTGCTTCTATATCGCGTTCTCCATCTATTAATGCTAACACCACAAACCTATGTTCTGATCGTTAAGACACATGACGGGCCAATAACTTTTTTTTAATTGCTCTGTAAATTAAAGTAGCTCTGTAAGTTTGTACAGTTCAATAGTTTCGATTTGCTTGATTTATGTTAATATTGCTCTTTCTCAATGGTGCGGTTACACATTCTCCTACACCAACTACCTTATCTGACCCTCCTTTGACCGCTAAACCCTAAGTACGGAAGTTAGGCTTCATAAAGTTCATAAAGCCAAATATAACATTAAGGCAAAGCTGGTTTTTTTTTTCATACTCACGAAACTCAAACCAATTCTTGCGTTTGAAACTATGGAGTAGGTGCTCCATGCTTTCATTGTTTTAATTTCTTGATTATTTCATTGTTTTGATTCCTTGATTCTTTCATTGTTTTAATTTCTCGATTCTTTCATTGTTTTAATTTCTCGATTCTTTCATTGTTTTAATTTTTTGATTTTTCATTGTTTTAAGTCCTTGATTCTTTCATTGTTTTAATTTCTCAATTCTTTCATTGTTTTAATTTCTCGATTCTTTCATTGTTTTAATTTCTCGATTCTTTCATTGTTTTAATTTCTCAATTCTTTCATTGTTTTAATTTGTCGATTCTTCCATTGTTTTAATTTCTTGATTCTTTCATTGTTTTAATTCTTTGACTTTTCATTGTTTTAAGTCCTTGATTCTTTCATTGTTTTAATTTGTCGATTCTTCCATTGTTTTAATTTGTCGATTCTTCCATTGTTTTAATTTCTTGATTCTTCCATTGTTTTAATTTCTTGATTCTTTCATTGTTTTCAGTCCTTGATTCTTTCATTGTTTTAATTCTTTGATTTTTCATTGTTTTAAGTCCTTGATTCTTTCATTGTTTTAATTTCTCGATTCTTTCATTGTTTTAATTCTTTGATTTTTCATTGTTTTAAGTCCTTGATTCTTTCATTGTTTTAATTTCTCGATTCTTTCATTGTTTTAATTTCTCGATTCTTTCATCGTTTTCATTCCTTGAAATTCTTTCTACACTACAGACTACAGCTGCAAAAATCTAATTACGTTTTTTGTCGTTGTTGCTCAGAAGACAGATCATGATTGTCTCGCAATTCTGAAGACCTTTTTGGACTCACTTCGGAGTATTAGGCTATCAAACACAATAAACATCAAAATAACAAGTCGATAAACAAATCATTTTGAAATCTGGACCAAATTTGGTGCAGAGGAATAAAATTGACCGCAGGCCACTGGCGTCTAGTTCTTCTGCAGTGAGAAAGATCCAGAGAACCAGAGGAGCGTGAGAGCGACGCCATTATGGAGATGTGGATGAAAAACACGGTGGAATGACTCAGAGATTTTCTGATTGAGCTTTTTGCTTTACTCAGCGCCAGAGTTGAACCATTCCTGCACAAGTTTGTATGTGTACATAATTTAGCAGCACCTTGCATGACGTTGCTGAACAACACCTCACAGATGAAGCCACCTAGATGTTTTCCTCGCGAATGTTATGACACATATTTGATGACTCAGTTTTACCTTTTGCTCTAACCGAGCACGTAATGGCTGTGAAAGGATTGTTAGAGTCAGGTGAGGCTCCCTCATGAATCAAAGCTTTATTGACTCAGTCATTTAGTTGCTAAATCCCTTGAAAAGCCAGAGTAATGTGCATGCACCTGGTCACATGGGTTGTTTAAATTCTTGGATAGATAGAGAGCGATAGATAGATAGATAAACATATATGATCTATAAAATATAATCTGTCTGTGTAGATAGATAGATAGACTTTATTAATCCCACAATTCTGTTTGTACAGCAACATAAGGACAACAACAACAGCCGGATAAGATCGATAAGTGAAACATGAGACATTTAAGTAATGTGATGTTTTAAGGTAAAAAAAAAAAGTAATATTAATACACAGAAATTTAGTGGAAAAAAACATAATATTGCACATGTTTTGAAAAATATTGCACATAGTATACAATTTCGCATTATTGAGAATTGCAAAATTCTGTTCACAAAACATTTATGTCTCGTGACCTGAGAATGTGTGAGAAATGTAAGGTGAAGTCTAAGAGCTGTAGGTAGGAAAGAGTGATGGAAGCGCTGGTTCTTGCACCGACGGTGTAACGTTCTTGTGCTGAAGGAGCTGCTCACAGCCTCCATCCACGGTGTGATGCAGGTGTTGTCCATAATGGATGTCAATTTCACTATCATCCGTCTGTCAATCTTTGAGCATCGATTCAGAGAAAGAGTTGTGATGCGTTGATTTTTATTTTTTTTTCACCCGTAAGGTCCAGCTGACCTTTACTCATTCTTTCTTCTGTTTTCTGCGTCTTTGTGAAGAGAAAGAACTCTATCTGAGCTCAACAGAAGATGATGCTGCTGTGACAAACTAACTCTACGTTCCCTCTCTCTTTATCTCTCTCTCCCCTCTCTCTCCTTCTCTCTTTCTCCCTCTCACTCTCTCCCTTTCTTTCCCTCCCTCTCTCCATCCCTCTCTCCTCTCTCTCTCTCTCCTTACCTCCCTCTCTACTCTCTCTCTCTCTCTCTCTCTCTACTCTCTCTCAATCTCTCACTTTCTCTCTCTCTCTCCCTCCCTCCCTCTCTACTCTCACTCTCTCTCCGTCCCTCTCTCTTCTCTCTCCGTCCCCCTCTCTCCTCTCTCCCCTTCTCACTCTCCGTCTCTCTCTCTTTCGCTCTCTCTCTCTCCAGGGATTCTAACCCAGGAGAACCTGGAGGAGGACCCGGATGCTCTGGGCTCTTCCTATATTCCTGCTTCTTATGTCAAGCACCTGGAGTCCGCGGGCGCCAGGGTCGTGCCCATCCGGTCAGTGCGCTGGTATCAGGTTAATGAGTGGAAGAGAACGCTCGGGTGATTCAGGTTCTGTGTCTGTTTGCAGCATAAACCGAACCAAGGAGGAGTATGAAAAGCTCTTCAATGCAATCAACGGGTGAGTCTCGGCTCTCTAAACCAACACTTCATCAACCCCTTCAGACCCGAACGTTTCTCCAGGTGTCAGCAAAAGTGGAATGACCTTTTTGGATTGAATAAGTTGAATGCTGAGAGTTTCTAAATAACGTGTTACGATCAAATACTTCATCTGGTGTTTTACTCAAATATGTTTTACAATTAGTTTTTTTTTTTTTAATCTGAAAAATACATGCAAACCCGATAAATGTGAGTAGAGCAAGTTCTCCTGCAGAGCTTTTGTGATGATTCATGAGTTCGGACGGCTTGGTTTCAGACGAGCCGACAGAGTTTGAAGCCTCGTTACATTTACATTTACATTTATGCATTTGGCACACGCTTTTGTCCAAAGCGACTTACAGAAGGGGAAATCACCAACGCCCCTGGGATGCTGAGGATTGATCCCAGGACCTCATACTTTCAAAGCATGCGCTCTACCACTGAGCTAGTGGTAGAGCGCATCAAAAGTGACTAGCAGCGACTGGGCGACATGATTCCATTGTTTTCAACATGAGTCTGGAGACTTCTGGAGACGAGAGTGGAAGCGACGGCTAGCAACGGTGTCTGGCAACAAAAGTCGCAACTTCATCCAAATAAGAAGCGACTTTCGCGAGCGGCAACCAATAGGAGAGAAGCATTTTCACGTGATTCTTAGAGGGAAGACAGCGGATTTGTTGCTCATCACTTACGTCTCATTTCTAGTCCCCCAATCATTACTGAGCGACATGACAGTGCAGCGCCCCCTAGCGACTTCTCCGTCATTCACCGGAGACGAGCAGCGATCGAATCAATTCTGATGTGAACGAGGCTTGAGAAGTCGCGTCTCCTTTATTGTTTCCTGCTCCATAATCTTCTTTTTTTTTCTCTGTGTATGTGGGGACTTCCAGAAACTTGTTGATGATCCCAGTTTCACGTGACTCCGGTCTCGCTCACGCAATCTTGCGTTGTTTTAGTGCGAGATGTGGGACAAAGTCGTCTGTGTTTTTATGAGGTCATGCAGCGTGAAGCCTCCTGGCTAGGATCTGTCATGCAGTATGAATACAGTGGTAACCATAGAGTGTATATAACATGAACAGAGTGTCCGTGATGTCACCCATAGGTTCCTGGCAATGTTGATTGGGGGTAGCCATCTATCTATATGTCCACAGAGGCAGGACATGGCCACAGTGAAGAGATCTGATTGACTGAAGGTCAAATTGTAATATATCTTAAAGGAAAACATGTAAATAATCTATTCATGTCCATGAAGATCAAAACTATCGATCTGTGATGTCACCTGAAGCGTTCTGGCATGGTCAAATGAAGCTCAAAATGGGCGGAGCAAGTACTCAAAAACTCGTCCAAAGAGGAGGGACATGGCTGTAGTGAAGGCGTCTGATTGGCTATAAGGTTTAAATGTTATATATCTTAAACAAACAATTTTTAAAATAACTCACCCGCCTCAGAGTGTTCACGAAAATCAAAACTGTCGATCTGAATCAACAAATCTACTTGAGCCAGGTCTGGAGACATGTGTTGCAGCTCCAAAGTTGATCAGTTTTAACATTGGAGCGAATAAGAACCTGCTCACGCGACTCAACGTGAGGCCGCTCGAGGTACTGCAGCTCAGTCACTTCCTGTTACTCATCGAGAGAGAGAAAGCAGGTGGTCTCAGCGGCTGAATGCAAACCCAGACAGTTCTTACAGTTCGAAAAGATCAGTAACATGATTTCTCTGAAAAGTGTGCGGTCTGAACTTGGTATAAAACAAATGTTATGTTCATGGTAACCGAAAATTTCCCTTTTATTCTAAACCTGTTAACTGTGGGTATTGCCTACGATAATACCGCAGATGATCCAGAACTCTGCAGCTCGTCTTATCTTCAAGGAACTGAAGGGAGTTCATGTTCCTCCCCTCTTCATCACTCTTCATTGGCTCCTCATCGCAGCTCATGTCCTCCAGGAGCTTCTCCGCTCCTACATGCCCTCCAGAAGCTCCTCCACTCCTAAAGGGCCTCCAGAAGCTCCTACAATCCTACATTTCCTCCAGAAGCTCCTCCACTCCTACATGGCCTCCAGAAGCTCCTCAGCTCCTACATGGCCTCCAGAAGCTCCTCAGCTCCTACATGTCCTCCAGAAGCTCCTACATGTCCTCCAGAAGCTCCTACATGTCCTCCAGAAGCTCCTACATGTCCTCCAGAAGCTTCTCCAACCCTACATGGCCTCCAGAAACTCCTACAATCCTACATGGCCCCCAGAAACTCATACAATCCTACATGTCCTCCAGAAGCTCCTACATGTCCTCCAGAAGCTTCTCCAACCCTACATGGCCTCCAGAAACTCCTACAGTCCTACATTTCCTCCAGAAGCTCCTCCACTCCTACATTTTTCTTCCTGCTATGGTTTATTGATCAGTTGATATCATTTCTGTAATGAGAAGCTGAGATAGACTTTGACGATGTAATAGATCTCATGTTGTCTCACTCCTTCTGTAAGTCGCTTTGGATATAAGCGTCTGCCAGAAGCATAAATGTAAATGTAGCTCTGGGATTGAATCAGGCTTTCATTGTGAGTTCTGTTGGTTTCAGTTTGCTGCTTCCTGGAGGAAACGTGGACGTGGAGAAGTCTCAGTTCACCAGAACGGCCAGGATTTTCTACGAGCTCGCTCTGAAGGTAAAGCAGATGCTTTGGGATTGAACCGAAGAGTATAACATCTGGGATTATATTCGGCTTGTGTACTTGGCTAAATTAACTTTTAGGACACAAAACAAGTGTGAACTTTATAACATTCCTGTAGCAACAAATAATATTTTTTCTTTCTTTTTTTTCTGCTCTCCTTTTTTTTTTTGTTTGCTTAAACAATAAATTAGAATTAAAATATCTATTTGATCCAGGTGTGGAAATTCCTATTCGTCACAAACAAATCCCAACAAAAAATAATAAAAAAAAAACAATAATATATATATTTTTTAACTTTTATAACGGGGGTTTTATTGCAAAATGTTAACATTTTTAAAAATGTACGTCTGTCTGAATCCTAAAACAAGAACGCTTTTTTTTTTGTAGAAAAAAATATGTTTTTGTTCTATCTGATTTTTTTTTTGTTTTTCATCTGAGCCATAAAAAGTATTATTTAAATAAAGATGTATTTTTTTTTACTAGTGAATGTTGTGTTTTGAAACTGGAGGAAAAAGAACTGTTGACGCGTTCATGGAGTTTTTTGTTGTTGTTGTTGTTGGAACAATAAACAGAATTATTAAAATTATTAGAGTTTATTTGTGCAAAAAGTTTCTTTACGGTTCAGATGAAAATAATGTGATTTAGTTTTTTTTTTGTATGTTGTTTCTGAACCCCAAAATAAATTATTTAAATTTTCAGAGGTTTTTTTGTAAATTAAAAATATTTTTTGGTAAAAAAGCACAAAAAAAACATAATTTGTGATTTTTTTTTTAATCCTACAAACCAATTTTTTCTTTGCAAATAGTTTTGTCTGAACCACAAACTAAATTATTGTATACTTTTTATGATTATATTATATATAAAGGTTAAATTATATATATAAATTATTATAATAATTTATTAAAATAATTATTATAAATATAATTTTTTTATTATACACATTTTTTGTTCTAAAATAATTTTTTATGTTGTTACATTTTGTTATTTTCACCTGAACCTTAAACAGCATTATTTGCTTTTAGGTTTTTGCTTGTTTGTTCGTTTGTTAATTATTGAATGTTGTGTTCTGATACAGGAGTAAAGATACTAGTTTTTAACTGAGAATAAAATTTACTTGTAAATAAAACATTATTCTCTTCAAGAGCCGTCTAAACAATATTATTTTTTTTTATTTTTCTGTTTATTTATGTGAATGGTGTGTGTGAGTATTGTTCAAAAGTTTGTTTGTTAGTAAACTCTGTAGATCAACACTGACTAATATTTATTTAACCTGGTTTTGAGATTTTTTTTTCAATTTGTGAAGAGTTGAATAGTTCTCGTAAAGGTTCAGGTTTAATATAAAGGTTCTAATTGAATGATAAGGTTCTGTTTGAACAAAAAGGTTCTGGTTGAATAAAAAGGTTCTAATTTAATGATAAAGTTCTGGATGAACGATAAGGTTCTGTTTGAATAAAAAGGTTCTGGTTGAACGATAAGGTTCTGTTTGAATAAAAAGGTTCTAATTGAACGATAAGGTTCTGGTTGAACGATAAGGTTCTGGTTGAACGATAAGGTTCTGGTTGAATGATAAGGTTCTAATTGAACGATAAGGTTCTAATTGAACGATAAGGTTCTGGTTGAACGATAAGGTTCTGGTTGAATAAAAAGGTTCTAATTTAATGATAAAGTTCTGGATGAACGATAAGGTTCTGTTTGAATAAATAGGTTCTGGTTGAACGATAAGGTTCTGTTTGAATAAAAAGGTTCTAATTGAACGATAAGGTTCTGGTTGAACGATAAGGCTCTAATTGAACGATAAGGTTCTGGTTGAACGATAAGGTTCCAGTTGAACGATAAGGTTCCGGTTGAACGATAAGGTTCCGGTTGAACGATAAGGTTCCGGTTGAACGATAAGGTTCCGGTTGAACGATAAGGTTCCGGTTGAACGATAAGGTTCCGGTTGAACGATAAGGTTCTGGTTGAACGATAAGGTTCTGGTTGAACGATAAGGTTCCGGTTGAACGATAAGGTTCCGGTTGAACGATAAGGTTCCGGTTGAACGATAAGGTTCCGGTTGAACGATAAGCTTCTGATTGAACGATAAGCTTCTGGTTGAACGATAAGGTTCTGGTTGAACGATAAGGTTGCGGTTGAACGATAAGGTTCCGGTTGAACGATAAGGTTGTGGTTGAATGATAAGATTCTAATTGAATGATAAGGCTTCCGGTTGAACGATAAGGTTCTAATTGAACGATAAGGTTCTAATTGAACGATAAGGTTCTAATTGAACGATAAGGTTCTGGTTGAACGATAAGGTTCTGTTTGAATAAAAAGGTTCTAATTGAACGATAAGGCTCTAATTGAACGATAAGGTTCCGGTTGAACGATAAGGTTCCAATTGAACGATAAGGTTCCGGTTGAACGATAAGGTTCCAGTTGAACGATAAGGTTCCGGTTGAACGATAAGGTTCCGGTTGAACGATAAGGTTCCGGTTGAACGATAAGGTTCCGGTTGAACGATAAGGTTCCGGTTGAACGATAAGGTTCCGGTTGAACGATAAGGTTCCGGTTGAACGATAAGGTTCCGGTTGAACGATAAGCTTCTAATTGAACGATAAGGTTCTGGTTGAACGATAAGGTTCTGGTTGAACGATAAGGTTCTGGTTGAACGATAAGGTTGCGGTTGAACGATAAGGTTCCGGTTGAACGGTAAGGTTCTTATTGAACGATAAGGTTTCGGATGACCAATAAGGTTCTGGTTGAACGAAAAGGTTGTGGTTGAATGATAAGGTTCTAATTGAATGATAAGGCTTCCGGTTGAACGATAAGGTTCTAATTGAACGATAAGGTTCTGGTTGAATGATAAGGTTCTAATTTAATGATAAAGTTCTGGATGAACGATAAGGTTCTAATTGAACGATAAGGTTCTGTTTGAATAAAAAGGTTCTAATTGAACGATAAGGTTCTGGTTGAACGATAAGGCTCTAATTGAACGATAAGGTTCTGGTTGAACGATAAGGTTCTAATTGAACGATAAAGTTTTGGTTGAACGATAAGGTTCTGGTTGAACGAAAAGGTTCTGGTTGAACGAAAAGGTTCTGGTTGAACGAAAAGGTTCCGGTTGAACGAAAAGGTTCCGGTTGAACGATAAGCTTCCGGTTGAACGATAAGCTTCCGGTTGAACGATAAGCTTCCGGTTGAACGATAAGCTTCCGGTTGAACGATAAGCTTCCGGTTGAACGATAAGCTTCCGGTTGAACGATAAGGTTCTAATTGATCGAAAAGGTTCTAATTGAACGATAAGGTTCCGGTTGAACGATAAGGTTCCAATTGAACGATAAGGTTCCGGTTGAACGATAAGGTTCCGGTTGAACGATAAGGTTCCGGTTGAACGATAAGGTTCCGGTTGAACGATAAGGTTCCAATTGAACGATAAGGTTGCGGTTGAACGATAAGGTTGCGGTTGAACGATAAGGTTGCGGTTGAACGATAAGGTTCCGGTTGAACGATAAGGTTCTAATTGAACGATAAGGTTTCGGATGACCAATAAGGTTCTGGTTGAACGAAAAGGTTGTGGTTGAATGATAAGATTCTAATTGAATGATAAGGCTTCCGGTTGAACGATAAGGTTCTAATTGAACGATAAGGTTCTGGTTGAATGATAAGGTTCTAATTTAATGATAAAGTTCTGGATGAACGATAAGGTTCTGTTTGAATAAAAAGGTTCTGGTTGAACGATAAGGTTCTGGTTGAACGATAAGGTTCTGTTTGAATAAAAAGGTTCTAATTGGAGTGTTGGAGTTCTCCCCAGTGAGCGAGAGGGTCGCTTCCCTCCGCCTTCGGGTTGGGGGCAGGTCTCTCATTGTTGTTACGGTCTACGGGCCGAACAGAAGTGCAGAGTACCCGGCCTTCTTGGAGTCCCTGGGAGGGGTGCTGGAAAGTGCTCCAACCGGGGACCCCATCGTTCTCCTGGGGGACTTCAATGCGCACGTGGGGGATGACAGCGTCACCTGGAGGGGCGTGATTGGGAGGAATGGCCTCCCCGACCTGAACCCGAGTGGTGTTCTGTTATTGGACTTCTGTGCCCGTCACGGTTTGTCCATAACGAACACCATGTTCAAGCACAAGGGTGTCCACCGGTGCACGTGGCACCAGGACACCTTAGGCCGAAGGTCGATGATTGACTTCGTTGTCGTATCATCTGACCTTCGACCATGTGTTTTGGACACTCGGGTGAAGAGAGGGGCTGAGCTATCAACCGATCACTACCTGGTGGTGAGTTGGATCCGCTGGCTGGGGAGGAGGCCGGAAAGACCTGGCAGACCCAAACGTACGCTGAGGGTCTGTTGGGAACGTCTGGCCGAGCCCCCTGTCAGAGTGAGCTTTAACTCCCACCTCCGGGAGAGCTTCCACCAGATACCGGGGGAGGCTGGAGACATGGAGTCCGAGTGGACCATGTTTTCCACCTCTATTGTCACTGCCACAGTGCGAAGCTGTGGCCGTAAGGTCTCTGGTGCCTGTCGTGGCGGCAATCCCAGAACCCGGTGGTGGACACCGGAAGTAAGGGATGCCGTCAAGCTGAAAAAGGAGTCCTATCAGGCCTGGTTGGCTTGTGGGACTTCGGACACAGCCGACCGGTACCGGCAGGCCAAGCGCGCAGCAGCCAATGCTGTGTTAGAGGCAAAAACTCGGACCTGGGAGGAGTTCGGGGAGGCCATGGAGGAGGACTATCGGTCGTCCTCAAAGAAATTCTGGCAAACTGTCCGGCGCCTCAGGAGGGGAAAGCAGTGCCCCACCAACACTGTTTACAGTGGAGGTGGAGAGCTGTTGACCTCGACCAGGGATGTGGTCGGGGCGGTGGAAGGAATACTTTGAGGGTCTTCTCAATCCCACTGTCACGTCCTCTGTCGAGGAGGCAGAGGCTGGGGTAGTTGAGGTGGATTCGTCTATCACCCAAGCCGAAGTTACTGAGGTGGTTGGTAAGCTCCTCAGTGGCAAGGCACCGGGGGTGGATGAGATCCGCCCTGAGTACCTCAGGTGCCTAGATGCTGTGGGACTGTCCTGGCTGACACGTCTCTGCAGCATCGCGTGGCAGTCAGGGACCGTACCTCTGGAATGGCAGACCGGAGTGGTGGTCCCTCTTTTCAAGAAGGGGGACCGGAGGATGTGTTCCAACTACCGGGGGATCACACTCCTCAGCCTCCCGGGGAAAGTCTATGCCAGGGTACTGGAGAGGAGAGTTCGGCCGATAGTCGAACCTCGGATGCAGGAGGAACAATGCGGGTTTCGACCTGGTCGTGGAACACTGGACCAGCTCTATACCCTCTGCAGGGTCCTCGAGGGGTCATGGGAGTTCGCCCAACCGGTCCACATGTGCTTTGTGGATTTGGAGAAGGCGTTCGACAGTGTCCCTCGTGGTGTCCTGTGGGAGGTGCTCTGGGAGTATGGGGTCCGGGGCACTCTGCTAAGGGCTGTCCGGTCCCTGTACAACCAGAGCAGGAGCTTGGTCCGCATTGCCGGCACAAAGTCAGACCTGTTCCCAGTGCGCGTTGGCCTCCGGCAGGGCTGCCCTTTATCACCAGTTCTGTTCATAGTTTTTATGGACAGAATCTCAAGGCGCAGCCGGGGGCCGGAGGGGGTCCAGTTCGGGGACCTCAGGATTTCATCGCTGCTGTTTGCGGATGATGTTGTCCTGTTGGCTTCTTCGGGCCTGGACCTGCAGCGTGCGTTGGGGCGGTTTGCAGCCGAGTGCGAAGCGGCTGGGATGAGGATCAGCACCTCCAAGTCTGAGGCCATGGTTCTCGACCGGAAAAAGGTGGCCTGCCCTCTCCAGGTCAGTGGAGTGCTCCTGCCTCAGGTGGAGGAGTTCAAGTATCTCGGGGTCCTGTTCACGAGTGAGGGGAGGATGGAGCGCGAGATCGACAGGCGGATCGGTGCAGCATCTGCAGTGATGCGGTCGCTGTATCGGTCTGTTGTGGTGAAAAGGGAGCTGAGCCGAAAGGCGAAGCTCTCGATTTACCGGTCGATCTACGTCCCTACTCTCACCTATGGTCATGAGCTCTGGGTCATGACCGAAAGGACAAGATCCCGGATACAAGCGGCCGAAATGAGCTTCCTTCGCCGGGTGGCTGGGCGCTCCCTTAGAGATAGGGTGAGAAGCTCCGTCACCCGGGGGGAGCTCGGAGTAGAGCCTCTGCTCCTCCACATCGAGAGGAGTCAGCTGAGGTGGCTTGGGCATCTGTTCCGGATGCCTCCTGGACGCCTCCCAGGGGAGGTGTTCCGGGCATGTCCCACTGGGAGGAGGCCCCGGGGAAGACCCAGGACGCGCTGGAGGGACTATGTCTCCCAGCTGGCCTGGGAACGCCTCGGGATCCCTCCCGGGGAGTTGGAAGAAGTGTCTGTGGAGAGGGAAGTCTGGGCATCCCTGCTTAGACTGCTGCCCCCGCGACCCGGCCCCGGATAAGCGGGAGAAGATGGATGGATGGATGGTTCTAATTGAACGATAAGGTTCTGGTTGAACGATAAGGTTCTAATTGAATGATAAAGTTCTGGTTGAACGATAAGGTTCTAATTGAACGATAAGGTTTCGGATGACCAATAAGGTTCTGGTTGAACGAAAAGGTTCTGGTTGAACGAAAAGGTTCTGGTTGAACGAAAAGGTTCCGGTTGAACGATAAGGTTCCGGTTGAACGATAAGGTTCCGGTTGAACGATAAGGTTCCAATTGAACGATAAGGTTCCGGTTGAACGATAAGCTTCTAATTGAACGATAAGGTTCTGGTTGAACGATAAGGTTCTGGTTGAACGATAAGGTTCTGGTTGAACGATAAGGTTCTGGTTGAACGATAAGGTTCTGGTTGAACGATAAGGTTCTGGTTGAACGATAAGGTTCTGGTTAAATGATAAGGCTCTAATTGAATGATAAGGTTCCGGTTGAACGATAAGGTTCCGGTTGAACGATAAGGCTCTAATTGAATGATAAGGCTCTAATTGAACGATAAGGCTCTAATTGAACGATAAGTTTCCGGTTGAACGAGAAGGTTCCGGTTGAACGATAAGGTTCCGGTTGAACGATAAGGTTCTGGTTAAATGATAAGGCTCTAATTGAATGATAAGGTTCCGGTTGAACGATAAGGTTCCGGTTGAACGATAAGGCTCTAATTGAATGATAAGGCTCTAATTGAACGATAAGGCTCTAATTGAACGATAAGTTTCCGGTTGAACGAGAAGGTTCCGGTTGAACGATAAGGTTCCGGTTGAACGATAAGGTTCTGGTTAAATGATAAGGCTCTAATTGAATGATAAGGTTCCGGTTGAACGATAAGGTTCCGGTTGAACGATAAGGCTCTAATTGAATGATAAGGCTCTAATTGAACGATAAGGCTCTAATTGAACGATAAGTTTCCGGTTGAACGAGAAGGTTCCGGTTGAACGATAAGGTTCCGGTTGAACGATAAGGTTCTGGTTAAATGATAAGGCTCTAATTGAATGATAAGGTTCCGGTTGAATGATAAGGTTCTGGTTGTCGTGCTCGTCTGTGGCAGGCGAACGACGCGTCGGATTATTTCCCGATCTGGGGCACGTGCCAGGGCTTCCAGCAGCTCTCGGTTCTCACCAGCAACAAGAACCTGCTGACGCTCACTGATACCAGAGCAGTGGCACTGCCGCTGACCTTCAGCCCAGGTGAGGCACTGACTAATACTAGACTTTCCTTTTCCAGATCTTGAGAGAAATGCAGACGCTGACTCTTTAAGAATCGGAGCGTGTGTGAGAGTGAGATTGTTGGAGGTCAAAGGTCAGATATTTTTATTGTGTCAGTGTTAGTAGACGATCTTTGAAACACCCGCGCAAAACGGCCCTCGCTTTTCTGACCATGGCCAGAACATTTTGTTCCTATATTTAGACTTTTGTTCCATTAAAGGGACAGTTTTGTACCCCAAGAAACACAATTGTTAGCACTTAGGTACAAAATTGTACCTTAAGGACCTGTTTTATGTACACTGTCAGAAAAAAGGTACCGCACAGGAACTATTGCTTTCTTTGGGGTACAAAGTTGCACCTTTAATGAAACAAAAGTCTACATTTAGGAACCAAATGGAACCTTTCAGGAACCGCTCCAGAGATGATCATTGTTCCTTTAAAGGTTCAGTTTCAGACGCGCTCCTGTCTCAGAGAAGAGAACGTGCAGGCGTGGCTCCTCATTTCATAACCTCAACACAAATTTATTTAACTGCGCAGGAATATTGCCGACAAACTTATGGAATTTTTGTATTTTCTTCTTCCGTGGATTTCAGGATCCCAAAACAGCCGTCTGTTCAAGAAATTCCCCAAAGACGTGCTCCAGGCACTCTCAGAGGAGAACATCACGTCTAACTTCCACAGCTGGAGCCTATCCATGCAGGTACGACTGTCGTCCGCCGCAGAGCTTCAGTCCGTGATCGAACCCTAAACCTCTCGCTCTGTCTGTCTGTAGAACTTCTCCGCTAACCCCAAACTCAAGCGCTTCTACCGGGTCCTGAGCACCAACACGGACGGCACCACGGAGTTCATCTCCACCATGGAAGGTACGAGAAGGTCCCGCAGAGCTCGCTCGTCTCGTTCTGCTCTAACCAAGCTATGTGTGTCGCTCTGTAGCCTATCGCTACCCCTTCTACGCCGTGCAGTGGCACCCGGAGAAAAGTGCTTTCGAGTGGATCGAGAAGCCCGGCATGGCGCACACGCTGTCCTCCATCAAAGCCAGCTTCCACACGGCGCTCTTCTTCGTCTCTGAAGGTGAGTCTGAGGAGAACTCCTTTACTCATTTATTTATTTATTCATTCATTCATTTGTTCATTTATTTATTTATTTATTTATTTATTCATTAATTCATGCATTCATTTTATTTATTTATTCATTCATTCATTTGTTCATTTATTTATTTATTTGTTAATTTATTTATTTATACATTAAATTTTTCATTCGTTCATTTATTTATTCATTCATTTATTTATTTGTTAAAGATCAACACCTGAATTAAAAGCGTGTGATGGTGCAGTGATCACATCTGGTATAAATTATGATAAAATATAAAAGAAAACTGATTGATTGATTTCTGGTCAGTTTACAAATTTTGCTGTTAAAAAAAAAAACACATTTTATAGAGCGTTTTATTTAAGGTGCGTTCCAGGGCTCTCGAGGAATCAGCGAATCAGGAGAGACGTGTTCAAAGCTGTGAAGAACACTAAATGCAGGACCTGAAATCTTTTATTTGATTAGAAAAAAAATGTAGCTTTGATAATTCATTGTCTGTTTAAGGAATAATGTATTGTTGACGTTTTATAATCAGAATTTAGTTTTGCGTTTACAGAGGACAGATTTCAGTTGTTAATATTTCCATCAGTTGACGCTAGAAAGGTTCTGTTTTCAGGGTTTTTTGTATTATTTATATATGATTTCAGTTGTTAATATTTCCGTCTGTTGACGCTATAAAGGTTCTGTTTTCAGGTTTTTTTTTGCATTATTTATATATGATTTCAGTTGTTAATATTTCCGCCAGTTAACGCTGTAAAGGTTCTGTTTTCAGGTTTTTTTTGCATTATTTATATATGATTTCAGTTGTTAATATTTCCGTCTGTTGACGCTGTAAAGGTTCTGTTTTCAGGGTTTTTTGTATTGCTTATATATGATTTCAGTTGTTAATATTTCCGCCAGTTAATGCTGGAAAGGTTCTGTTTCAGCCATGAAGAGCAGCCATCGCTTCCCGTCCCAGCGCGAGGAGGAGCTCGCCCTGATCTACAACGATCGGCTCGTCTTCAAGGGCCTGAGCTTCATCTTCCTGCAGAGCTACTACTTCGACTAAGATAGGACGCTTTTATTCTGCTTTTACCTCTTTTGAACTCTCGCGAAGCTGAATGTTAGCAGAGCATGCCGTTATTTCTCCTCCGCTGTAGATGCTAGCCTCGTAGAATCGTGATCGACCGCGCAGGGCCGTGCGTGAAGCGGTGTCTGTAGCCTATCACCGGCGGAGCAGCATGAGCGCTGCCATGATGAGTGTACCGCTTACCTGTTCATTTTAACATTAAACTCTTTAACGTTCGGGGTTGTGCGTGTCGTTCATCGCTCCTGAATCTTATAAAAATAGATTCATTTCTTTCTTTATTTTGCCTCAAAATAATTAGAATGAAGCTAGCTTTAGTTATATTAGCTTGTAGCTAGCACTAAACTTATTTTAATGATGACTCATGTTGGCTATTTTTTTAACTTACGTTAATGATGACTCATGCTAGCCTTTTTCTTAAACTTACATTAATGATGACTCATGCTAGCCTTTTTTAAAACTTGCTTTAATGATGACTCATGCTAGCTATTTTTGTAACTTACATTAATGATGACTCGTGCTAGCTATTTTTGTAACTTGCGTTAATGATGACTCATGCTAGCCTTTTTTTAAACTTGCGTTAATGATGACTCATGCTAGCTATTTTTGTAACTTGCGTTAATGATGACTCATGCTAGCTATTTTTGTAACTTACGTTAATGATGACTCATGCTAGCCTTTTTTTAAACTTGCGTTAATGATGACTCATGCTAGCCTTTTTCTTAAACTTACGTTAATGATGACTCATGCTAGCTATTTTTTAAACTTATGTTAATGATGACTCATGCTAGCTATTTTTAAAACTTATGTTAATGATGACTCATGTTGGCTTTTTTAAACTTATATTAATGATGACTCATGCTAGCTATTTTTAAAACTTGTTAATGATGACTCATGTTGGCTTTTTTGAAACTTATATTAATGATGACTCATGCTAGCTAATTCTTTTAACCTATATTGATGATGACTCATGCTAGCTATTTTTAAAACTTATGTTAATGATGAGTCATGCTAGCTATTTTTAAAACTTAGGTTAATGATGACTCATGCTAGCAATTTTTTTTACTTACGTTAGTGATGACTCATGCTAGCTTTATATATATATATATATATATATATATATATATATATATATATATATAAATAAATTATTGCCACAAAATCATTAGAATTTGTGAGCATGAGTTTGCTGATCAATAGCTTGTAGCAACCATGAGTTATCCAAAAAATAAGTTATTTTTTGTTAATTTTTTCTACAAAATATTTAGAATGCAGTTATTAGGAGTTATATGATCATTAGCGCATAGCTAGCACAGGTTATCTTATTATTAGCATGTAGCTGGCATTAGTTACCATAAGCATATGTTATTTTTTGTCTTTATTTTGCTACAAAACCTTTCAAATGTAGCTAGCACGAAATAGCAGATCATTAGAATGTAGCTAGTGGGAGTTAGTTAACATCTTCTCATAAAAATGTGTAAAATGGTTTCAAAATTAAATAACTCCATTTATATCAGACATAGACACAAAAAGCCATGCTGCTGCATGTCTTCTGCCCTGCAAGCTTTTGTTCCAACACTGTTTCAGGAGAAAAACCAGTAGCTTTAAACAAACCCGGAGGAGCTTAATCAGTGGAGTCAGGTGTGCTCAGGGAAGGTTGGAGCAAAACTGCAGGGCTGTGGTTTGAGAGCCCTACTCTAGAATGATTAAATTTTTTTTATTTTGTTTATTTAAAACTACATACTCACCTCTTTTTTTTTTTTTTTGAGCGTTTACTCATCTTCTGTCGATGTTTCAAAGATGCTATTGAAGTAACAGATTAGCAAGATTTTTAATAGATTCAAACGTACACATTTTTTACCTTTTCTGAGCTGAAAATCTAAAATCTTTACATCCACAAAGAAAATGATTGACTATACTTTTTTTTTTTTTTTTACAAACAGCAAAAACACAAGTGACACCACATTCCAAAACATTGATTTATTTGCTAGTAAGATGTGAGGAGTTCTAACTCAACATTAGCATCTGTGAGTACAAAATAAAAAAAAAGTGCAAATCCGCTAACAGCTCTCATAGCTGGAACACAACGCTCAAACAGAAGCACATTCGACAGCGGCGCTAGACGTAAGGCTGATCCATCACAGAAGAAACACGTTACACAGAGCGTCTGGTAGCACTAAGCACTCGAGCGTTCATGTTCGCTACGGCGAGAATAATCAGAGAACATGTCCATAGACTCCTGATCTACTGTGATGCATGCAGTTAAAAGAGAGCAAAAAACCTTCTAATGCGCTGTTTTCTGATAAACAATCGTCTAAAATACTCACTGCAAACATTCCTCGAGCTGTACGTTACCCAGCGCTGCTGCTGCTGATGCTGCGTTATATTAAAGGTGCAACACACATCGCCACGAAAGAGCAGCACGCAGCAGCCATTCCAGCGCACAAGAACTCGGCAAGGCATTCGTTCGGCGTGTTACGAACAATAACCGTAAAACAGTGTTGAGTTTAGCTCATCCAAGTGATGATGAAAATAACAAAAGTACATATCCTCTTTCTGTAAATTGTCCCAAATTGAGTTTTCGCGTGCAAATGTATTCCGTTTGAGACAGCTACAAAAGCCTCCTAAAGCTTGCTTTTTGGCACTAAATACAGTCAAAGGTGCAGTCTGTCGAATTTTGGCCAAACGCAACCAAATAAATTAACTGGCATACTATTGTTACTATTTATTACTTCATTTCATAAAAGTGACTGCATTTGGAATAATAAATGTATTTTTGAGCATTAATATATAGTAAAGAAAAGCTTGTGTGTGTAAATGGTTATTAGCGCTAACGTTGCTTATCAGTTCAGGAGAAATTAACACTTTTTTTTTTTTTCTCTCCATCGTCTCTCAGCCGTCTCCTAAAGCATCACCAGAGCAGTTTTTGAGTCTCGGTAAATCAATGCATAACTTTAAGGCTAAACAAAATTGTTTAGTTCTGGTGCCGCAAAAAAAAGTGCCCGTTCACGCTGTGCATGGTTGATCACAATCTGGCAACCTAACTTGTGTTTCTAAAATTGGAAAGGATAATGTAACGTCAACACGAACACTGTACACACACAAAGGTTTCGTACGCTAAATTTCTAAATGCATGTTGTCTTTTATTACCAACACTTTTGGTTCTGTTAATACTTAAATTCAGCATATCCGCCTGAGCTGGATTTATAATTGGTTTACGAATTACTCGTTTCGTAGGCTTCACGTATACCTACACGTCAACATCATATATACTCATGCGCTTGTTCTTGAGCTGCTCTGTAAGTACACTTCCTAAACACTAGTTGGCAACCGCTAGTTTTTTTAGTGCTCAACTGTGCGAGTTTCCGCTCTTCACTCGCGCTTGTTTTGGCGGTGGTGACAATGGCGACTCGAAGCGAGAGAGTTTTGTTGCAGTTGGAGCTTATTAACGTGGAACAGTTGCTTTTACTGCAGCCGAAGAGAAAAGAGGCGTCGGAGGAGACGGTATGTGCGACGAGTCAACCAGCTCAGACAATGGATATATACCACGCTACACAGGAAGCGCTCACTCTGCAGCACGTCGACCAATCACAGCGCCCGTGGTTGGCATAAGTCTGTGATGGGTAGCTACATTTCTTGAGAGTTGCACATCGAGCTTCGCAGAGGAGTCAGCGCGATGTTACGTAAGCGCGCAGCATTCGTAGAGGGCGCTGTGTCGAGTTGTCGCAGAATTATATATGTATGTAAGGCTTTAAAGTCTCGTGACACATGATTCTGATTACTTTTGGTTCAATTCTGACAGACCACACCCTTAAATTGAGCAGGGTTTCTTGCTTCGGGGTGAAGTATTCCATGAACAGTGCACCAGCGAGTGCTAATCGCTCCGTTGATTGTTTGTCACAGATGATTGTGAGGTGCTCGAGTAGCTTCTCTGAAAGCACTTCGATCGTTTGCGTTCACGCAAGCTTTTCCACCTCGTCGACGACGGCTTCCAGCGCTTTTACGGTCCACTTTAAAACTGTGTTCAGAAGATTTCTGACCTGCAAGAATCAGCAAACAATGTGGACAGCAGCTTATAGTTCTTGAATGATCACGTTAATTTTAATTTCAATGCTTGCAATTCTGAGCTTCGACAAAAACGAGCTTTTGGAACATGAAAGAACGTTTCAACCAGTACTGCTTTCAGGGTTGATACCAAGCTCAAGTACTCGTATCCTTAAACACATATGAGAGAGGGTGAGTGCGGTTTCACTATTGTAAAAACAAACATGTCATAAACATATTTTAAAAAGTACTTGTAGATATTTCTGTTGGGCAATGGGGACCAATCAGATTGTCTCGAGAGTTCTTCTGCAGCAGTTTTACGTCATCCGTGTTACCGTAGTTGGCCGCCAGATACTAAAACACAGTGCAACAGTTCAGTATTGTGTTTAAGAACGTGTAAGCAAACAGAAACAATCAGGTTCAAACTCTCTAAATTATGTTTTACCAAGTTTTGATCAATTAGAGTCAGTGAAACTGTGAAACAAAAAAATCTTATTATTAGGGATGCTGCAGTGTTGATGTTGGGTCTGATATAATTAAATATTCAAAAATATATGAGGATACCATTGAAGGGACAGGAAGTTTCACATCTCTACGATCACATTTCACAGAACGCGTGCGCTGCAACATCAACATTTATCTGCGCAGCGCCCTCTGTCTGCAGCGCAATGTCTGTGCGCGCGAGAGCCTCTTCAACATCTCCCGAGACTCGCTAACGCCAAAAAATAGTTACATGTTAGCTGCGTTCTCCCGTTACTAGTATAATGGAAATAAATCTAAACGAATCTAACATGTAACTCAGACATAACTAAAAAAAGTACACGTATTTTACACTTAAAAATGTGTACTTTTGCTCAAGTAAATATTAAAAGTACTAGTTACCCTAAAGGTGTACCCAAATAAAATAGCTACTAACCACCTCTGATCTTATTTATATTTATGTATAGCTATATATATATATATATATATATATATATATATATATATATATATATGTGTATGTGTGTGTGTGTAATTATCATTTAAGTATTTTTACGCCGCTGAACTAGCCCTTCTGTTCCTACTTCTGTGGATGCAGTCGCAAGATATTACTTCGTGGTGTCCGCATGTATTTATGAGTACAGGTGTGAGTACTCGAGCTTGGTGTCAGTGCGTCTCGATTCAAACCCACAGGCTCCATGCACTCACCATTGTTGCTGAAGCTGCAAACCTAACTCGAGCGAAAGTGCTCATTTGGATCCTGTTTTGGAGTGTCTGGGACCGTGAGCTAACTCGGCGTCTCGTTTTAAACCTGCGGATGCTCTGAGCGTGTTTGAGATGGTTTGTCGGCGCTCGCTCCAGCACGCCGTAACACAGTCCTGCGTGAGACGTGGTGGAAAAGCGTCAGGAATTGGCAAAAGCGTCACATTTAAAAGCTGTTTTGGTGGGGAAGCTCTAATTGCGTGGCTCAGTCTTTAACGCTCGGAGCTGATTGGTGGATTATTAGAGGTGCGTGTCCTCCTCCTGGACCTCCTCCTCCTCCGCTCTGCCGGGTTTGTTCACGAGGACTTGCCAACCGCTTCCTGCCTCGTCGCCGGCCACCGCGGCTGCCGCCGTTCCGTTGGCACTGAGCTTCTTCTCCTGCATCTCTGATTGGCTGTCGCTGGTGACGTCGAGCGTGGGGTTGTCGTGGCAACCGTTCTCCACGAAGTGAAGCTCTTCGCCGCGAGACTGGAAGAAGCGGAACGGTTAAATAATCACAAAGATGTGCTTTAAAGAGGTTTAACTACACAACAGGACTTTTATTATGAAAAACGTGTTCAATTGAGTAAAAGGTTTTCATTTCTACAATATGTATTCTCTACAAGTAGAGACGAAATATGTTAAATGTTACAAATGCACTTTGTATCTAAATGGGGAACTAAAGCAACTAAATTTATTTAAAACAACATTCACAAAAAAAAACCCAGAATGCATTTATTTCTATGCTTTTTGTTTACTTGTTATGGAGGACCAAAAGTGATTTAAGTATGAAAATAATGTGCACAATCTTTGTAAAATATATCACTTGGATACTATCATTTTTGCGTGTATGTGTATATTATATATATATATATATATATATATATATATATATATATATATATATATATTAACATTAATTTAATTACGTATTTAAGTTTTATTTTGATTTATTTAAAATGGTAACTTTATTTTACTTTCTTTTCTCCTTTTTGCTGTTGAAAAAAATGTCTGATACTATAATAAAAATCACATAACCATGATTTTTTTTATGCATCTGAATGACTGACTTTTTTACTATAAATAGGTTTGAACACATCAATAAATGTTTTTTTCTGTAGAGTTTTACCATTTATTTATTTTTGTAAATTTTTCTTTAACAGCTTGTTTAAAATAATCACTTTATTTTGCTGAAATAATATCCTTAAGCTTCTTTTTGCATTAAATGGATGCAAGCACGCAATCACATTCACCATGTGGCACACAATATAAATGCTACTTTTACTTTGATTTCTTCACTGAATCGAACGAGGAAATATATGTCTAGAACTCATGTTTTTATTTCTAATTTATCTTGTTTGCTTAAATTAAGCGGCTGGAAGAAAATAAGAGAACAGGATGTTAACGATATAAAGTGGTGCAACTTATTTTGGATGCAAAAGGAGCTTTAAGTAAAAAAATGTATTTTAAGAACATAATTTTTCACACAAATTAAAGTCAAATGCGTGCAAAATCACATGTTAAAGTGATAACTAAGCAACTTCTAATGCATGTTTTTTTTTAAGTAAAACACACTTATAAACTGTAACTGTTACTTAAACTGGTTAAACTAATTAAATAAGTTTTTGCATTTATAAAATACACTTATAAACTAAACTTTTGCATATCAGAGACATGTGTAAAGGCTTTTAAGAAGCAATCAGAAAAATTTAAAAGCCTCTCAAGACTGCGCAGTTCGGATGCTAAATTTGTCCCATTAAAGTTAACTGAGGCTGAAAAAGTGAAAATATCTTCTTATACATTAAAATATCATCCATACGTTCACTTAAAGGGAACTTAAGCGCATTGCTTTGTTCCCAGCACTCCTCTAAAATCAGCTCTTTCTTAATTAGTTTAATTGATTCACGTTTTAACTGCAGAAGCCTCGCACCTGTAGAACTCTGGCTGCGCAGCTTTCCTCTCAGAAAAAGTTAAAGGATTGTTTTATTTAAGCAGCGGCGCTCACCCTGCTCTTGAGCTTGGGAAGCCGGCGCTGCCAGCAGATGTAGAACACTCCGGAAGCGATGATGAGCACGCAGACCGACCCGATGATCACCAGCACCACGAACAGCTTCCCGTAGTCGCTGCGGTTCGGACTGGGCCTGGAGCTGCACGTGCTCACCGTCGAGAAGTTATGGATCCCGATCTGAGCGCGCGGGGAACACAGGTTACGCTTACAGCCACGAACATGAGAGCGACCGAAGCATCGTTAAATCAATCACCTCGCCGAGTCCCCGCCGGATCTCGCCCAGCATCGACAACACGTCCTTCGGAGGGATGATCTCTGAGGGAAAGGAACGAGTCCTCTGAGAAACCGGGTTCCAGCTGAACTCGACAGTTATTGTCTTACTCCACCTTCTAATGGTGGGCACTGCGAGCCTTCCGGAACAATAACCTGCGCTATGATTGTACAGCTGCAAGCAGCGGCTCAGGAGTTTGGGAAAATACTTAGCTAAAGCCAAGTTTATGTACAAATGTTAGGTGTTTGTGCTCGAGCGGGAAAAGTTCAGCACTACCGTTGTGGGTGTTTTGGCAATTAAGTGATTTACCTCAACAATTGTATAAATCATTACCTGATTTAATTCTATGAAAAGTATCAGTCTGGCTCCTAAGAACAGCTCTTATCTAAAGAAGGTTTGGTACATGGCCTTCAAGAGTGGCAGCGTATCTCTTGTCACTGCGCGACAATCTCACACACGTGGTCTAGCTCTGCATGTTCTGTGTCTCCCATGTCATGCGTATATCTGTATATCTGCTCTGATATCCCTGCTGTATATCTGCTCTGATATCCCTGCTGTATATCTGCTCTGATATCCCTGCTGTATATCTGCTCTGATATCCCTGCTGTATATCTGCTCTGATATCCCTGCTGTATATCTGCTCTGATATCCCTGCTCTATATCTGCTCTGATATCCCTGCTCTATATCTGCTCTGATATCCCTGCTCTATATCTGCTCTGATATCCCTGCTCTATATCTGCTCTGATATCCCTGCTGTATATCTGCTCTGATATCCATGCTGTATATCTGCTCTATATCTGCTCTGATATCCCTGCTCTATATCTGCTCTGATATCCCTGCTCTATATCTGCTCTGATATCCCTGCTCTATATCTGCTCTGATATCCCTGCTCTATATCTGCTCTGATATCCCTGCTCTATATCTGCTCTGATATCCCTGCTCTATATCTGCTCTGCTATCCCTGCTCTATATCTGCTCTGCTATCCCTGCTCTATATCTGCTCTGCTATCCCTGCTCTATATCTGCTCTGATATCCCTGCTCTATATCTGCTCTGATATCCCTGCTCTATATCTATATCTGCTCTGATATCCCTGCTCTATATCTGCTCTGATATCCCTGCTGTATATCTGCTCTGATATCCCTGCTCTGATATCCCTGCTGTATATCTGCTCTGATATCCCTGCTGTATATCTGCTCTGATATCCCTGCTGTATATCTGCTCTGATATCCCTGCTCTATATCTGCTCTGATATCCCTGCTGTATATCTGCTCTGATATCCATGCTGTATATCTGCTCTGATATCCATGCTGTATATCTGCTCTGATATCCATGCTGTATATCTGCTCTGATATATCTGCTCTGATATCCCTGCGGTATATCTGCTCTGATATCCCTGCTGTATATCTGCTCTGATATCCCTGCTGTATATCTGCTCTGATATCCATGATGTATATCTGCTCTATATCTGCTCTGATATCCCTGCTCTATATCTGCTCTGATATCCCTGCTGTATATCTGCTCTGATATCCATGCTGTATATCTGCTCTATATCTGCTCTGATATCCCTGCTCTATATCTGCTCTGATATCCCTGCTCTATATCTGCTCTGATATCCCTGCTTTATATCTGCTCTGATATCCCTGCTCTATATCTGCTCTGATATCCCTGCTGTATATCTGCTCTGATATCCCTGCTCTATATCTGCTCTGATATCCCTGCTCTATATCTGCTCTGATATCCCTGCTGTATATCTGCTCTGATATCCCTGCTCTATATCTGCTCTGATATCCCTGCTCTATATCTGCTCTGATATCCCTGCTCTATATCTGCTCTGATATCCCTGCTCTATATCTGCTCTGATATCCCTGCTCTATATCTGCTCTGATATCCCTGCTCTATATCTGCTCTGATATCCCTGCTCTATATCTGCTCTGATATCCCTGCTCTATATCTGCTCTGATATCCCTGCTCTATATCTGCTCTGATATCCCTGCTCTATATCTGCTCTGATATCCCTGCTGTATATCTGCTCTGATATCCATGCTGTATATCTGCTCTGATATCCATGCTGTATATCTGCTCTGATATCCATGCTGTATATCTGCTCTGATATCCCTGCTCTATATCTGCTCTGATATCCCTCCTCTATATCTGCTCTGATATCCCTGCTCTATATCTGCTCTGATATCCCTGCTCTGATATCCCTGCTCTATATCTGCTCTGATATCCCTGCTCTATATCTGCTCTGATATCCCTGCTCTATATCTGCTCTGATATCCCTGCTCTATATCTGCTCTGATATCCCTGCTGTATATCTGCTCTGATATCTCTGCTGTATATCTGCTCTGATATCCCTGCTTTATATCTGCTCTGATATCCCTACTGTATATCTGCTCTGATATCCCTGCTGTATATCTGCTCTGATATCCATGATGTATATCTGCTCTATATCTGCTCTGATATCCCTGCTCTATATTTGCTCTGATATCCCTGCTGTATATCTGCTCTGATATCCATGCTGTATATCTGCTCTATATCTGCTCTGATATCCCTGCTCTATATCTGCTCTGATATCCCTGCTCTATATCTGCTCTGATATCCCTGCTCTATATCTGCTCTGATATCCCTGCTCTATATCTGCTCTGATATCCCTGCTCTATATCTGCTCTGATATCCCTGCTGTATATCTGCTCTGATATATCTGCTGTATATCTGCTCTGATATCCATGCTGTATATCTGCTCTATATCTGCTCTGATATCCCTGCTCTATATTTGCTCTGATATCCCTGCTGTATATCTGCTCTGATATCCATGCTGTATATCTGCTCTATATCTGCTCTGATATCCCTGCTCTTATATCTGCTTCTGATATCCCTGCTCTATATCTGCTCTGATATCCCTGCTCTATATCTGCTCTGATATCCCTGCTCTATATCTGCTCTGATATCCCTGCTCTATATCTGCTCTGATATCCCTGCTGTATATCTGCTCTGATATCCCTGCTGTATATCTGCTCTGATATCCCTGCTCTATATCTGCTCTGATATCCCTGCTCTATATCTGCTCTGATATCCCTGCTCTATATCTGCTCTGATATCCCTGCTCTATATCTGCTCTGATATCCCTGCTGTATATCTGCTCTGATATCCCTGCTGTATATCTGCTCTGATATCCATGCTGTATATCTGCTCTGATATCCCTGCTCTATATCTGCTCTGATATCCCTGCTCTATATCTGCTCTGATATCCCTGCTCTATATCTGCTCTGATATCTCTGCTCTATATCTGCTCTGATATCCCTTGCTCTATATCTGCTCTGATATCCCTGCTCTATATCTGCTCTGATATCCCTGCTGCTATATCTGCTCTGATATCCTGCTCTATATCTGCTCTGATATCCCTGCTCTATATCTGCTCTGATATCCCTGCTCTATATCTGCTCTGATATCCCTGCTCTATATCTGCTCTGATATCCCTGCTCTATATCTGCTCTGATATCCCTGCTGTATATCTGCTCTGCTATCCCTGCTCTATATCTGCTCTGATATCCCTGCTCTATATCTGCTCTGATATCCCTGCTCTATATCTGCTCTGATATCCCTGCTGTATATCTGCTCTGATATCCATGCTGTATATCTGCTCTGATATCCATGCTGTATATCTGCTCTGATATCCCTCCTCTATATCTGCTCTGATATCCCTGCTCTATATCTGCTCTGATATCCCTGCTGTATATCTGCTCTGATATCCCTGCTCTATATCTGCTCTGATATCCCTGCTGTATATCTGCTCTGATATCCATGCTGTATATCTGCACTGATATCCATGATGTATATCTGCTCTATATCTGCTCTGATATCCCTGCTCTATATCTGCTCTGATATCCCTGCTGTATATCTGCTCTGATATCCCTGCTGTATATCTGCTCTGATATCCATGCTGTATATCTGCTCTATATCTGCTCTGATATCCCTGCTCTATATCTGCTCTGATATCCCTGCTCTATATCTGCTCTGATATCCCTGCTCTATATCTGCTCTGATATCCCTGCTCTATATCTGCTCTGATATCCCTGCTGTATATCTGCTCTGATATCCCTGCTCTATATCTGCTCTGATATCCCTGCTCTATATCTGCTCTGATATCCCTGCTCTATATCTGCTCTGATATCCCTGCTGTATATCTGCTCTGATATCCATGCTGTATATCTGCTCTGATATCCCTGCTCTATATCTGCTCTGATATCCCTGCTCTATATCTGCTCTGATATCCCTGCTCTATATCTGCTCTGATATCCCTGCTGTATATCTGATCTGATATCCCTGCTGTATATCTCCTCTGATATCCCTGCTCTATATCTGCTCTGATATCCCTGCTCTATATCTGCTCTGATAACCCTGCTCTATATCTGCTCTGATATCCCTGCTCTCTCTCTGCTCTGATATCCCTGCTCTATATCTGCTCTGATATCCCTGCTGTATATCTGCTCTGATATCCCTGCTCTATATCTGCTCTGATATCCCTGCTCTATATCTGCTCTGATATCCCTGCTGTATATCTGCTCTGATATCCCTGCTCTATATCTGCTCTGATATCCCTGCTCTATATCTGCTCTGATATCCCTGCTGTATATCTGCTCTGATATCCCTGCTTATATCTGCTCTGATATCCCTGCTCTATATCTGCTCTGATATCCCTGCTCTATATCTGCTCTGATATCCCTGCTCTATATCTGCTCTGATATCCCTGCTCTATATCTGCTCTGATATCCCTGCTGTATATCTGATCTGATATCCCTGCTCTATATCTGCTCTGATAACCCTGCTCTATATCTGCTCTGATATCCCTGCTCTATATCTGCTCTGATATCCCTGCTGTATATCTGCTCTGATATCCCTGCTGTATATCTGCTCTGATATCCCTGCTTATATCTGCTCTGATATCCCTGCTGTATCTGCTCTGATATCCCTGCTGTATATCTGCTCTGATATCCCTGCTCTATATCTGCTCTGATATCCCTGCTCTATATCTGCTCTGATATCCCTGCTCTATATCTGCTCTGATATCCCTGCTCTATATCTGCTCTGATATCCCTGCTGTATATCTGCTCTGATATCCCTGCTCTATATCTGCTCTGATATCCATGCTGTATATCTGCTCTGATATCCCTGCTGTATATCTGCTCTGATATCCCTGCTCTATATCTGCTCTGATATCCCTGCTCTATATCTGCTCTGATATCCCTGCTCTATATCTGCTCTGATATCCCTGCTGTATATCTGCTCTGATATCCCTGCTGTATATCTGCTCTGATATCCCTGCTCTATATCTGCTCTGATATCCCTGCTCTATATCTGCTCTGATATCCCTGCTCTATATCTGCTCTGATATCCCTCCTCTATATCTGCTCTGATATCCCTCCTCTATATCTGCTCTGATATCCCTCCTCTATATCTGCTCTCGGCTGCACGGTTGTTTTTGCTCCTCAAGATCAATGAGTGAAAGAAGCGAGATTGATCGATTTTGTCTGCTCTGTTGCGGTGGACCAACCAAAGCTGGCTCGTTTGATGATGGAGAAGTCTTAGCAGAAAATGAGAAGAAGAGTTGAAGAAAGAGAAAATGAGTAAGAGAAGAAGAAAAACATGGAAGAGGAGAAATTTAGGACAAAGAAAAGGAGGGAAAGTAAAAATAGATGCGGAAGGAGAGAAGAAAAAGCATACTAGAAGAGGAAAACAATGAAGAAAATGCAAAAAGGGAATAAGAGAAAAAAAGAGAATATGAAAGAGAAGAAGAAAATGAGGAACAGATGAAGAAGAAAATTAAAACGAGGAAGACAAGAATCCACCAAAAAATAAGAAAACAAGGAAGAGAAATAGAAAAGGAGAGAAGAAAACAAGAAAAAAAGAGATGAAGAAAAGAAAAAAAGAGAAGCCAAAACCGATGAAGTGAAGAAAAGACAAAAAAAAAGAAAACCACTAAGAGAAAAAGAAAAGGAAAAAAGAAAACGAGGAAGAAGAGAAAAAAGAGAAGATGAGGAAGAGATGAAGAAAATTAAAACGAGGAAGACAAGAATCCACCAAAAATAAGAAAACAAGGAAGAGAAATAGAAAAGGAGAGAAAAAAAGAGGAAGAAGAGATGAAGAGGAAAATATGAAGATGAAACCGAGGAAGTGAAGAAAAGGCAATTAAGAGAAGAAAACAAGGACGAAGAGACAAAGAAAAGGAAAATGAATAAGATAAGAAGAAAAACATGGAAGATGAGAAATTTAGGACAAAGAAAAGAAAGGGAAAGTAAAAATAGATGCAGAATGAGAGAGAAAGCAAGGAAGGAGAGAAGAAAAAGCGTACTAGAAGAGGAAAACAAGGATGAGAAGAAGAAAACAATGAAGAAAATTCAAAAAGAGAATAAGAGAAAAAAGAGAATATGAAAGAGAAGAAAATGAGGAAGAGATGAAGAAAAGGAAAAAGAGAAGATTAATCAGAGAAGGAAACGAGGAAGAAGAGATGAAGAAGAAAATAAAAATGAGGAGGGGAATTGAATCCACCAAAAATAAGAAAACAGAGGTAAAAAAAAGGAAGAGAAAAAGAAAAGGAGAGAAGAAAACGAGGAAGAAGAGGGAAAAGAGAAGATGAGACAGAGAAGAAAATGAGGAAGAGATGAAGAAAAAGAGGAAGAGAAGAACCCCCCTAAAGTAATAAAACAAGGATGAGAAGAAGAAAATGAGGGAGAAGACGACATAGAGGAAGAAGAGATGAAGAAGAGGAAAAAGAGAAGAAACAAGGAAGAGCAGAAGATGAAACAGAGCAGAAGAAAACGAGGAAGTGAAGAAACCACCAAAAATAAGTAAGAAGAAACAGAGAAGGCGAAAAGTGATCCGAACAGAAGCTAGCTTCTCGTGCTCGTGATGCCCGCGTTCTCACCCTGCTGGCTGGCGAGGGCCATGAGGAGCTGGCGCTCGTTCTGCGAGGGTTTGCTGAGGAACACGAGCCAGGATCCCAACGGGATCTTCATCTTCCTCGAGAAAGAGTTCTCCAGGAGCTCCAGCAGACGCTCGCCGCTCTCCATCCGGAACTCGTTAAACAGTAAAAAAGATTTAAATTTTACGAAACTCTGATTCTAAGAGCAGTAGAAAAGTTTTTAGGCGCGCTTATAATCTGCAAATATCACGTAATTTTACTTTAATAAAAATACATTTTCTTTAACTAACTATGCAACCAGTAGCAGGCATCTTTAACCAAAAGCAAATTTGATCCACTCACGTCTTGTAAAAAGTTTTTGAATAGAAATATATTAACACAAATGTATTTTTTTGTTTATTTGTATTTATTATTTTATATAAACAATACAGTAGTAAGTTGAGTCTTTATTTTTAGCTCTCAGTAAAATAAAAACGTAAACTGGTTTGAAGAATGTTTCCTCCTCACAGGCTCCGCCCACTCTGCCGCCCCTCCCACCGGGGCAGGCCACGCCCCTCACGATGAGGCCGAGAGCACCTCGGACGGCGAGAGGGCCACGCTGGCCCCCACGGCCCCTGAGATCGGGAACATTCCCAGTCGAGGGCCGCTGCAGCCGGAGGAGTCTCAGCGGGAGGAAGAGGAAGAGGAAGTGGAAGAGGAGGAAGTGGTTTTCCCCACCGAGCAGGAAGAGGACGAGTGGCGCTACCTGACCCCCGCCTCGTCCTCTCCGGCGGCAGATCTGCCCCCCGTGGTGTTCACCGAGAGCGCCTGGCAGGGGGCGACGCTGAGCCCGGGGGCGGAGCGAGAGGAGGGGGCGGAGCTTCGACGCGGGGTCACGGAGTTCCTCGCGGAAGCGGAGATGCACGACTCGCAGGAGGCCGAGCAGGTGCACCGCGCTCGCTCTTAATACACTATAAATAGCATTAAATAAATATATATTTCTTTTCATGACTATGATTTAGGAACAAATAGTTAGTCATGTGTGTTTTACAGCAGGTTCATCAAGTTTTAAAATTTTTTTGTTGTAATGTACATTTTTAAATACAGTTTTAGCTTTTTGAAAGTAGCTCTTTTTGGTAAATTTAATTTAAACTTTTATTTCATTTTCTCTTTAATATGTAAGGCTTGCTATTTTTTATTTAGTTTTTATATATATATATATAATATAAAATTGATAGTACAGTAATAATTCGGTAATGTTTTAGAATAAGCTTTAAGTACATCGCATTCTTATTCTCACTTTCATCTCTTCTATCCTCAATTTTCTTTTTCCCTACCTTGCTTTTCCTAATTTTATCTTCTTTATGTACGTCTTCCCTATGCATACTACAGAGTATTTTTCTATCTTGTTTATTTTCCTCAACCCTAACCCTTGCTTTTTATTTTTATTTTATCTAATGCTCGTCTCTGTCAATGCTCAATCCCCACGCCCAACCCATCCTTTTATATTTAACGTACCTATTTTTTCCCTCCGTCGCCTTCTTTCTCTCCTTCCGCCTCTTCTCTCACCTGTTCTCCTCATCCATACTGCCCTCCCCTCTCTCCCTCTCTCTCTATCGTCCCTCCCTCCCCTCGTCACCTCCTCTCCTCCTCCTCTCTCCTCCTCTCCTCCTTCTCTCTCCTCTCTCTCTCTCCCCTCTTCTCTCTCTCTCCTCTCTCTCCTCTCTCTCCCTCCCTCCCTCTCTCACCTCCGCCTCCTCTCGCTCCTCCTCTCTCTCTCTCTCTCTCTCATCTCTCTCTCTCTCTCTCCTCTCTCTCTCTCTCTCTCTCTGTCGGTCACATCTCTCCTCTCTCTCGTCTCCCTTCTCCCTACCATCGCTCCCAGTTCTCGTGGCATCAGTGATTCGGACTATCGATGCATACAGTGTCGGAAGAGGGGTCAGCGACTCCATCAATTCTCACTCTACTCCGTCTTCTCTCCAAGCTGCTTAACCTCCCTCTATCCTCTCCCTCCCTCCCTCTTCGTCTGCTCCCCCTTTCTCTCTCCTCCCATCTCCACTCTCCCTCATCTCTCTCCCTCCTCTCTCCTCTGATTCCCCTGCCTCTCTTCTCTCATCACTCTCTCTCGCTCTCCTATCTGTGCAACTCTCCGTCTCTCTCCCGCAATTCTCTCTCTCTGCCTCTCCACTCTCATGGCCTTCTCTCGTCTGTGGAACTCAGGTACGTCTGAATCCTCCATCCTTCACAACGGATTCCGCATGTCATAGTGGAGCACGTAGTTTGCGCTGGTCCGATCGGTCGAAGAGTTGCATATCACAAAGTAACGCAGGTGCAGTACTACGAGTACGACTCCCTCTCCAGACGATACGCTGGTCCCATCCTCTCTCTCTGTCCTCTTCATCCTCGTACATCTCGTGTTGGCTGACGCGAATGAAATTGACTCTGCCTCCTAATCTCGGAAAATTCTCAAATACAGTTGCGTCCGACGTCGGCTCCCCGTCCGTCGTCTCTACACTCGTCGCTCTGATGGGCTCTGAAGACGCTCTCCCCCCGCTACTCTTTCTCGAGCTTCCGGATTCGATCTGCTCGGGGGGTCCTCTCTCCTCTCTCTCTCTTTCTCCCCCTCGTCATCTCTCTCCTCCCTCGTCCTCTCTCTCTCTCTCTCTGCTTCTCTCTCCTCCTCTCGCCTCTCTTTCTCTCTCCTCTCTCTCTTCTCTCTCCTCCTCTCGTCTCTCTCCTCTTCCCTTCCTCTCTCTCTCTTCTCCCCCTCTCTCTCTCTCTGCTCCTTCCTCTCCCCTCTTTTCCTCTCTCTCCATCTCTCTCCCTCTTCTCTCTCTCTCTCTCTCTCTCTTCCATTCCTCTCGTCTCTGCCTCCTTATCCTGAAATCTCTTTCCTCACTCTCTCTCTCTTCTCCTCTCTCCCCCTCTCTCTCTCCTCCTCCCTCCCCCTCTCTCCTCGCCTCTCTCTCTCCTCTTCGTCCTCCTCTCTCTCTCTCCTCTCCTCTCTCCCTCTCTCCTCCCTCTCCTCTCTCTCTCTCTCTCTGTCTCTTCTCTCTCTCTCTCTCTCCCTCTCTCTCTACTCCCTCTCTCTCTCCTCCCTCTCTCTGCTTTAATAAGGAAGATGTGAGGGTTCTCCTTCATTGATGCAGAATTTGTTTAACTTTTTGAAACATAATTTAATTTACAAAATAAGAATCTATTTTTGGAGTTATTTAATTAAACAATGTCTTAAAGTGTACTTTTAAAATGCCTTTTGATTTAATTTTTGTTTAACTTAAAATATATATATTGTCTTTAACATCAATAAACACGGAGCAGTGCGTGTTATGGCGGCGTGTTGCTCACCGCAGCTCTGCTTCTCCCGCCGCAGGTCATCTGCGTGGACTGGAGCAACCTCGCGGGGAAAGGCTACGTCGTCCTCAACACCAGCGAGAACCTCGACTGCGTGAGTCTCCGCTCCAAGCTCATCACCCTCATGCTGGAGATACGAGTCGCTCTCACCGACCACAGCGCTCACTCAGCTACACACACAGACACACGTGCACACGCGCGCGCACACACACTCTGTTTCTGATCTTCAGAGAGAGCGAGAGAAAGAAAGAGAGGACAGATATAAGGGGGAGAGAGAGCGAAAGGATGAGGGGAGAGAGAGGATATATATATAATAAGAGAGAGAAAAGAGATATAGGTGGAAGTGAGAGAGAAAGAAGATAGATATAGGGTGAGAAAAAGAGGACAGATATAAGGAGGAGAGAAAGGATAGATATAAGGTGGAAGAGAGAAAAAAAGGATGAGGGGAGAGAGAGGATATATATAGAATAAGAGAGAGAAAAGAGATATAGGTGGAAGTGAGAGAGAGGATAGATATAGGGTGAGAAAAAGATGACAGATATAAGGAGAGAAATGATAGATATAGGGGAAGAGATACAGACCGATATAAGGTGGGGGAGCTAGATTGAGAAAGGATGAGGGGAGAGAGAGATTATATGTATAGAGGGAGAGAGAGAAGAGATATAAGGTGGAGGAGAGAGAGAGATAGAGAATGGATGAGGGGAAAGAGAGAGGACAGATATAAGGAGGAGAGAAAGGATAGATATAGGGGAAGAGAGACAGACAAGAATGGAACTGCAAGCTTTCACTGCTGCAAAGTGATATGAAGATTAAATGAACATCTTTCTCTCCATTCCTCCAAACATGAGAAGATACGTTTATTTACCGCTGCACACTCAGGAACATCCCTCAGACTCTCATGTGTTGTATATCTGATGAAGCGTCCCGTACCCAGCAGGGGACTCCAGGATGAGTCCGAGGTAAAGCTGATCTTCTGCTGGATCTTGTTCGTACGAGTCCG